>CM037093.1:19046820-19327686 GCA_020916435.1 Oxytropis ochrocephala
ACCTGAGGCAGCGCTAGGAGGATGGCTGACCTCTCTCCATACCGCCTTCGAGCTCGGCTTATCTCTCCATATCACATTCAAGCTCGGCTTATGCAAAGGCGCGTCCTTCTTCAATGTTTCGGACTAGAGGCAGCACCAGGAGGATGGCTGACCTCTCTCCATATTGCGTTCGAGCTCGGCTTATCTCTCCATATCACCTTCGAGCTCGGCATATTCAAAGGCACATCCTTCTTCAAAGTTTCGGACTTGAGGCAGCACCAGGAGGATGGCTGACCTCTCTCCAAATCGCCTTCGAGCTCGGCTTATCTCTCCATATCACCTTCGAGCTCGGCATATGCAAAGGCACATCCTTCTTCAATGTTTCGGACATGAGGCAGCACCAGGAGGATGGCTGACCACTCTCCATATCGCCTTCGAGCTCGGCTTATCTCTCCATATCACCTTCGAGCTCGGCTTATGAAAAGTAATGCAAAGGACTTTTCATAACGTTCCCTTTTGGACCTCGGCAGGTTCACGTGAATCTTGTCTGCGCCGAAGATAATGTTGTCCAGCTTCACTGCAAACAACCTAGGATCATGAACCTCGGAAAAGCGAACAGAACCAAACCTCTTTCCCCACTTGTTCATTTTCGGAGGAATGACAACCTCCACACCCTTCCCATACAACGCAAACGCACGGAACATATCAATCGCTTTATGGCTTAGCTAAAAAAAATCAATCGTTTTGTGAGAATCCGGGGAGTCCGAGAAGTAGAACGAGACTGTTTCCCCCCTTTCTCAGCGCGGAGACCTGCTATGTCCATTCGTCTCCGCCTCCATTTCTTTTCCTTCACCAAGTGCCAACCTTCCTCTTCGTTCTGTGCGATCCCTTCCCCTTCGCCATTGCCAGTGGAACCCCTCATATTCCCTCCTCTCTCAAAGTACTGTGGACAATGTGTGTTGTAGTTAGTTACACCAGCTATCGTTAATCCCACTCACTTCCTTCTAAAAATGTAGACAATGTGTGTTGTAGTGAGGCAACCTCCTATCTCACTGTTTCTCCCCCTGCTACAAATAAAGAAGCTTACAACAAGAGATTACAACATGGATAGTACACCCAACGGACAATTGTACCAGTCCATCCATCCCGCCCCACAATTCTTCCCCTTCCTAGCTTTGAACCAGCACCATGCAACGTCTTTGATACTCAAGAGCAACTTAGGGACAGACGCCACCTCGCCTTTGAACACCACTTTGTTCCTTGCCAGCCAAATATTCCACACAACCGCCAACCATATAAGGTGCTTGACTCTTCTTTGCCTCTTACCCTTAACCAAGCGACCAAATTCCAAGAAATGCGAAATCGAATCCTCTTTTTCGAAGTAATTTGATCCTACCCATGAAAAGACCAGCTGCCATAGCGTCTTAGCAAAGGGGCAATGAAAGAATAAATGAGAGATTGACTCATCTTCTTGGAGACAAAATACACAACACTTATCTTGTTGTAGATGAAGAATTCCCCTTCTAGACAAAGCATCACGCGTAGCAATTCTATTATGAAATACCCTCCAAGCAAATATGGATATCTTTGATGGCACATCATTCCTCCATAATTTATTGCACGCACTGATCAAACTGTCCGAGAAACACGCCCTGTCACCTGCAAAACAATCAACAAGCCAGCAACAAGCCAGCAATAGCATTGTTTCACAGTAAAACCGGTTGCTGAATCACGCAACCATCGCCACGAATCACTGCAGTCACGGACAGGAGCAACAGGCCGAAGCAGCTCCTCCAAGGCCGCAAGTTGTTGCGCTTCCTCCAGCAGGAATTCCGAGGCCCAACTCCAACTCCACTGCCACCCATTCTCGGTCCATACACCCATGTCTTCCACCACCATATCCTTCGCCATACATCTTCCAAAAACCGATGGGAAGAGAAGTCAGACTTTATTTATCTCTCAGTCAAACTCCGTATTAGTTAGAGCTCATTTTCCCTAAAAACTAAAGTTAACCTCTCACATTTATAAGTATAAAAAGGACTTTGCATATGTTGCATGTAGTTTATTTTATTAATTAATATAGTTATAAAATAGGACTTTGCATCTGTTGCATGTAGTTTATGTTTTAAGATAACACGTGATAGTCGTGTAATGTTATTGGAATAAAAAAATATCTTTAATAAAATAATTACAAGGAATCAAATTTTTTTATTACTTAAATTAGTAGGCATTGATAATTGATTAAGTATATATTGATGATCAATTAAATAAATCTACTTTCCTTGTGTCAAAAAAACGATAAATAAATTTTTTTAGAATAGAAAATAAAGCGTTTGAACGATTTACATAATGACTAAATATTAGTTAGGCAAAATTACACCAGATGACCTTTAAGTTATTGATTTGTAACAAGTTTGACTTTTAAGTTTTTTTTTAACAAATAGACCCTTTAAGTTACCTAACGTTGACACCGTTGGCCATTTTAGTAAAATTTCATATTGCCGATTACATCAAAGTACCCCAAAATATGATTGGTTGCATCAAAATACATAAGCTAGAGTAATCACAATATATAATAACAATTGCTTATCTATAAAAAAAATATTTTATTTTTTAGTTTTTTTTTTTACTCTTTGAATCTTATCCGAAGAACTGAATTCTCAAATCTATATAATTTTATGAAAACTAATGGTGGAATCGTGGGGATAACATCATTCGTTTTCCTCCAACCACATTAAAAATTCCAATGTGAATAGGCAAATGAGCTTTGTAGTAATATTTTAATAGATATGTCACACACTCTTCCTCCATCTTGTTTAGGGTTAAAATAAGATGAGAGGACAAAACGAAATTATTTTGTATTTCACAATTAGAAACATGCAGATATGTATTAGAAGAAACAAAAACAATTAATTAAAGATTCCCTGAAGTTAGATTTAAACATATAAATAGTGGGTCCTAGCAGCCATTACATAGATACATAGCATACTTACTGGTCGATCGGTAGAATCATGAGTTCCATATGAATCTTATGGGCTTAAGAAAACTGAATTTTTTTAAAATGTAAAGTTTTTCTTTTTTCTTTTATATCAAAAAATGTAAAGTCTTTTTATATATGTAAAGCCTATTCTTCATAAATGTGTTTCTATAGAACAATATGCACTTGTTCCTAGTCGTTTTATTTTAGATAATGTTTGATTGTCTTTTTTGTTATGAATAATTTTGCATTATAGACTTCACTTTCTTTTATGTAATGGGTTGTTAATGGAACTTTAAGATTGATCTTTCACTTACCTTTTCTCACCCTATAAAAGTCTCCTATGTATGGGTACACTTGTAATGAGAAATACAAAGACTTAACTTATATTCTTCTCTCATTATCTTCTTCTATTTGCATATTTCTTCTTAATCTCTAATCTACTATAATGGTTATATCCTACTCAAGTTATTTTCATAACACGTTAGTCTCGGGTTCTATACAAGAATAATTCTATTATTTATTTGTGATCTTGTTTTATGTTTTATCTCATTTTATGTTTTATCTCATTTTCAATTTATTTATCATTGTTGATGAATATTTGTTATATAACCAAGAACGATAAATTCATTATCCATGCATCCCTAAAGGATTGCACATAGATCTTGAAGAACTTAAAAAATTAATATCCAAGCATCCCTGAAGGATTATGGTATAGTTCTGAAGAACTAATGATTTGGAAATCAAGTATCTTTGTAGGATTGCACAAAGAATAATTTTCTTTATCATTGTTTGTGAAGATTTGTGATCTCGAAAGAAAATATTCAAGCATTCTTGAAGGATGACTCATAGTATGGTTTTCTTGATTATCATTGAAGAAATTTTGTGGTATAGTTCTTGAAGAACTAATGAATTAGTAAAAGCATTCTTGGTGGATTGCATAAAATACATTTTCTTTGGCCATCTATTATGGAGATTTGTAGTCAAGTTTCGAAGAACTATACATTTGGACTATGATTAAAATCTATAACTTGATCTTAGTATATTTTGAAGTATGTAATTTATCTCTCAAATATTTTCATGAATTAGCAAAATGAGAAAATATTTTCAGAGAAAGATATTATGAATCAAGATTATCTTATATGGTGATTGTAAAGAATACTCACAAACCACTCAATGAATTGAAGTTCATTCCTGAAGTGAATGAATCACATTATGAATCAAGATTATGTGATATGGTGATTGTAAAAATACTCACAAACCACTCAATGTCGTGATTGTATTGATGTTGTATATGTTATCATTATTTTATTTAAGTGTCATTTGTATCATTTGTGATTGTGACCTTTGTTATTCTTGATAGTGGTTTAGTATTTTATGGAAAAATGTAATTTTTTTCTTCTTTCTTTGCTTGGAATTCCAAATTAAAATGTTGCGTGAAAAAATATAATTGAAGGCTCGGAGAAGAGCTAATATATCTTTCATTATCCGGGAACAAATTTACATTGAGAATACATTATATTCCCCTAAGTCTCAGTAGAAATTTATTAAGTTTCAAATATATGCATATAAATATAAATCATATTGAAACGAGAGATGGAGATATTGAATATTTTTATATAACGAGACATATTTTGATAAAATAAAGTGTAGTGGAAAAAACTATATGCACATGTTGTTTAATTTAGTTGATGTTTGTCCCTGTTGTGGCACAGGTAACTCTTCCCCTATACACAACTTAATATTTCCCATCTTAGAATTTGGATGTGCGATTACTGTATTCTAAAACTCATCTAGTTCCTTGAGAAATTATTCAGGATGTGGACTATTTTGCTATTGGTGCTAATTCTTTTTCACTGTGTTTCACAGTATATGATAAGTATTGCATGACTATTAGAATTGATAGATATCAAATGTCATACGATCATTCATAAAATGGTCTTGAAGAACCATAGGGCGTCTAAAGTTAATTATATGAATAATGATTAAAATTTGAAAGTATTGAAAAAGAGTAGTTTCTTCAATCTACTAAATTTTGTGGGAATAATTCTCAAAGGAAATGCAATTTTACATGCTTATATAATGATGTGATTCGCATCAAGTAAACAAATTATCACAACTCTTCCCCTTTACATTTATATTTTGGTCAACTCACAATATTTGGAAGTTTGTGAAATATTTCCTAATCTTAGAATGTGAATTTTGGATATGATAAGTATTGCATGACTATTATGATGGGATATCAAAAAGATCAATAAAATTTTGGAAATATATATTATGGATATAAATCTCCATGTATAATATATTATCTTGAGTAAACAAGTTATCACAATTGGAGACTTGTTTATATTTCCCATCTCAGAATTTTTGATGATTATCATTTGAAGAATTAGATTTCTCCCAACATTAAGGGAAGAGAAATGATTATCATTTTGTCAACAAAAAGAGATAAAAAAAAGAGATCAGTTGGAATGAATTATCATTATCTCATAATAATCCTCAAACTAAACAGTGTGAACTAGAAGTTTAAAAGATAATTCATTTGCAAAGCTTAGCAAATCATCTACCAAATGCATTACTGATCTAAAAAGTGTGACCAAATCATATATATCAGCTGCTAATGCTCCAATAGAATAGATGTCCCTGTTGGACAATCTAATATTGCAAATGAGTCTCAACCACGCCTGAAGCGTGGTAGACCAATCGGTTCCAAAGATAAAAATCCTCGAACAACAAAAGGAGCTAAAAAAATGGTCCAACCGAGGATATAGAAACTTTAAAAAAGTATTCAGACATAATTGACATTCTGAGTTTCGAATAAGCGATGGTCGAGTGCACGAAAAGTTATGAAATTAAAGAGATCTCAATGAATTATGTCAAGAATGAAATATAATGGAACCGAAACGAAGTCAACGTTGAAGATGTTTTTACTAAATATAGCGCTAAATGTGATAAATAATATATAGTGAGGATCATGAACCAATGTCTACTAAATATTGTAGACAATGTGAATTGACCAAAATTGAAAGATGAAATTGAAGCAGAATGAGAATGATTAAATTGTGAGATACAAAGCTCGACATGTTTCTCAAGGGTGGATGCGAGTACTTTTTCAGTACTTAATTAGCCTTGTAGCACATGAAGAGCTCAATTAACACAAGTTGAATTGCTACAACTTATTTGTTGATAGTCATAATTATTTAAAGATCCCTGAAGGATTTAATATTATAGTGCACACTTTTTGGATTCTCGAGATGATTACTCAAATTGAATGAGTACTTGCATGAGATGATATAATTTGAACATATGTGGTATAATCGTCTCAATTTATATTCAAAATGAGGGATATAAAAATGACACCACTAGTCCATAGAATTTTATGAAAAGATCAATACACGAATTTGCTATAGTTTGCTATTATTGGAACTCCTGAAGAGCTTTTCCAAAATTATAGATTACTCAAAAAAAAGAGTTCTATATGAATGACCTCAAATTATATAAAATGGGTTTTTAAGGTTGAACATGTGACTGATCTCAACATGGAAAATCCCAGAAGGATTCAAGATATAAAGAAATATCTTCAAATAAAATCTTTTGAAAAACAAAGTCTCATCTTGATCTGGAGACCGAACAATTAGTTAGTTAAATTTTTGTTTAACAAGTTAGAAGTAACTAATTCCTAATTGACTCATTATATATTTTTTATCTTGAGTACATGAGTTGTGTGGCAAACAAATAACAAATATCTCGATCCTCGAAAGACTATAAAAGCATGCATGCATATCACGAGACCAAAATGCATCATAAAATGGGTAAGATGGATATTTATGTTTGGTGTTGTTGTAATGAATAAATCATTTTTATGTATGTTACACAAATTAACCATGCAGATATCTGATTATTTTTTGATCTAGATCAAGTCGATTTGCAAGTCGTCACTATTATCTACATGTGGTGACACTGGAATATCTTTATGATCTATAAAACAATCTATGGTTCTTGCTTCTTCATTTAATGCCCAAATGCTAACAATTCAAGGAAGATGTTTTTGAAGATAATACTGACCGCAAAGCTTCATTAAAAGAGGATACATCACAAGTGACAACGGAATAGATTACTCCATATGTACTCAGGGAGAAACTCCAAATGTTGAAATTCATGTTGTGATGTGACGCTTCATTGAGAGGAGAAAAGAGCTGCACTCTTTTTTCCCTTGCCATGGTTTTTTCCCACCTGGGTTTTCTGAAAGGTTTTTAACGAGGCGATTCCATTAACGAGGATATTGTACTCTTTTCCTTCACTAGATTTTTATCCCACTTTGGGTTTTTTTCTAGTAAGGTTTTTAATGAGCGATATCGCCGATGGACATCCAAGAGGAGTGTTATGAATAATATGATAATGGATGTCCACTCCTATTAGACTTCCACTTTCTTTTATGTAATGGGTTGTTAATGGAACTTTAAGATTGATCTTTCACTTACCTTTTCTCACCCTATAAATAGGGTTCACTCCTATGTATGGGTACACTTGTAATGAGAAATACAAAGACTCCCAACTTATATTCTTCTCTCATTATCTTCTTCTATTTGCATATTTCTTCTTAATCTCTAATCTACTATAATGGTTATATCCTACTCAAGTTATTTTCATAACATCTTTGAAATTTTGCATTATTTAAAAAAAAAAAACACCAAGGATAAAAAGTCTAATTAAGCTAATAATTTATCTTATTTTATTCCCTCAATCAATATTAGTCTCAGATTCGCTATTACCGGACAGGAAGTGTTGATGTTTGTCTCAAAATATCTCCCAAAGTTAAAAATTTCATATGGCATGCTGCTTGTCGTGATTGTATTCCTAGCTACCCGAGCTGAGAAATATGTTAATTTAGTTGATGTTTGTCCCTGTTGTGGCACAGGTTCTAAAACTCATCTAGTTCCTTGAGAAATTATTCAGGATGTGGACTATTTTGCTATTGGTGCTAATTCTTTTTCACTGTGTTTCACAGTATACATAGCAACAAGAAAATGGCTTGGTACATGTCTATTTGGGCTTTATGGGGGTCCCACAAGCAGTGTCATGTGGGGAAACCACTTGTGTGTATTGTAGGGTGGATTAATTAAGTGCAACATTGATGTTTCTTTTTCTCATTTGAAAAATAAATTTGGTGTTGGAAAATACATTAGATGATGATGACTGTGGTATTTTTTCCTTGGTCTCAAAAACTTATTGTTTCCAACCTATATATGATGTTCTACAAGGAGAGGTTATATTGGGACTGTTGTTGACAATCAATCAACTAATTAAGTTTGAGAATTGGGATTCAAATACGTGGTTTTTGAGTTAGATTGCAAAGATCGTGGTGGAGCTAGCTTTCGCCTCGTCTAATTTTCCTAATTCAGAATTTGGTTGTATCACCCCTTTCTGTAAAAACTCCTTTAATTTTTTTAGTTGTAACTCGTGTGTAGGGTCATTAGGAGGAATGCTAAAGTCACACACACTCTTGCAAAACGAGCCTTATCCACAGCGAGCCTTCAAATCTTTTATGATATTCCCTCATGTATTTATGATATTATGAATAAAATACAATGAGCATTGTTTGTAATAATAATAATAATAATAATAATAATAATAATAATAATAATAATAATAATAATCTCTATATATAATGCCAAGATAATGGCGTCAATAATTTTTGCCAAATTTTTTCTTTTTTAATTTTAATACTTTTTATTTTATTCTTTTGTAATTAGCACATTATTTTCTTTAGGCTAGGCCATGAACATTAGCCTATTTCTTTGTGTATTGTCACCACTTTCAAAAGTCAGTTTATATTTATACCTCTTCTCTTTAGTTTTTAAACACACTTTTTGTAGTATTTTTCAAGGCATAGTTAGAGCATAGAACAAATTCTAGTTGATGAAAGCAATCCTCCCACCAAGGCTAATTGTCCTATAATACTAATAAAATATTAATACTTTTTTGTATTATACCTCGATCTTTGATGTAGTTTTATTTTTTAATACTAAATTATTAAAAGATAATTAACATGGGGATGAGGACATATTAAGAAAATATGAGATAATTATCATAAATCTAGACTATTAATTGTTTTTTTTATAGTTTGTAGGTTGGGTGACAAGAGTGTCACTTGAAACTCATACACATAATTATGAGGTTTCAAGTTCGAACTCGACACACACCATTTATCCAACTTTGACAATTTTGGCATTAGCCAATTGAGCTAGCCTCACGTAAACAACTAATTCTTTTTAATAGTTTGTGTGTCATAACCTTAAATGTTAAATAAAATTAGGACTATGGTGGCGACTGTAAGCCAAAATACAATTGCGGTAAAAACAAGGACTAAACTACAATATGGCGAATAAAAATTATTTAAATAACACTAATAACATACGCGCAATACTTAAAAGTGTTTGGATGAGATGATTTGAACTTTCTCCAATTTAACAAATTAAAGCCTTGGGTTTGAATCTAATCTTGAGAATACAACAACGTTAAAACTCTTAAAGGGAGAATTTTATCATTCATTATGATCTTATTCTGCTCGAGGAATTAATCTTTGCAGTTGCGTCAAAGTTACAATACTTTATGACCTGTATGCAGGTGGTCCTGGACTTTTTTTTTTGACACAAGGTGGTCCTGGACTTGATACCCGCAGTTGTCTAAAAAAAGGTAAAAGATGTTTAAAAGTTTGAAATTCCTTCATAAAACAGGAGAAAAATCCACTTGAGTAAATTTATTGCCGTACAAAACCCATCTCATATATAAGCTTAATTGTCAATAATTTTCTTTAAAAAAAAGAGAGAGCTAATAGATGGTCCCTCTTAGAAGACTTATCAAAATAGGACGGATCAAATGGAAAAATTTGTTGCAGCCGTCCTAGTTAGGGGCACAAATAGAAGAAATTTTGGGGTGTGTTGTTTTTGGTAAAGTAAAGTATCCTCCAAGGTGATTGTGAGACTAATCTATCAAAATATCAGAGATATATTTAAGGGGTTGACATCTCCAAATAAATAGTTTTTCATATGCAAAACTCAGGACCAAATGATTAAAAAACTCAAATATCTAACAATTATACCATCCTATATAATTTTCTTTTGAACCCCTTGAAAATTTTAATTTGCACTAGTAGTTCAAATTTTGCACTCATTTGCACACAAAGACCTAACACTCCACTTAATTTGCACAAGTAGTCCGAATATGTATGTGATATATTTGACATACCTATGATACTTGGGAAAACAACTATTGAAGCTCTCTTGAGGATGAAATTCAACAATTTAAAAATATGAAATATATTAAAGTTGTTTTTAATTATATTTTTGGCGATGTGTGCGTTTAAAAATTTTGAACCCCCAACCCCGAGTTCTGGGTCCGCCACTGTTGGTCGGTGTATTTTTATTATAGCAGATATATTTAGAAATAGGTTAAAACCCCCTTAATTTTATTATAACCATAACAAGAAATAAATCTAGGAAATATAGAAATTGGGGAGGAATTTTCAAAAAAAAAATAGAAATAGGGGAGGAATTCTAGTTTGCAATTTTCAGACGGGTTTAATTGTTCGATTGGGGTGTATGCAATCTCTGTATTGATATAACGGGTTGGGGTACCCCTTGCACTCCCTTTTAATACATCTTCTTGTATAAAGAAAAATCGAGACAATATAGAATGTTGTGTGTTGCGCAAACAACGTCTGAGATTAGTGCTTGACTTGCCCGATAACATTAGCTTCGACCCGTAAATTCATCAGTATGGACACTCTCACACTGATTTTTATGGATTAATCAAGTACCAAATAAAACATTGCAATTACTATACAAGAGAGATGATATATTCTTTGAAATTAAATATGTTTTTATTTTTTTAGTTTTAATTAGGTCTTATATGAACGAAAAATGTTAATGTTTCAGTTTCAATTAGGTCTTTTATATATATTTTTAAATTTGGGATTTAATTAGATCCTTTTTACTTTCTCAACATAAAAAACTCATAATCATCATGATCATATTCCTCAACTTAGAAAACCCCAAATAATGAGAAAGACAAAGTGGTCGTAGTTCAGTTTTACAGTGCGGTGGGGCGATTTTCGACACAGTGGGGAAATTTCCAACGCGGTGGTTGTCGGAGCAAGTGTTTGAAATGCAAAATTTTAAAGGGCTAATGTGGAAATGATGTGGGGATTCCATGTCTAAAGTTGGTATTTCAATTAGAAATCTAGATTCATCGAAAAAGAGGATACAATTTTTGATTTTTGATTTCTAAATCTATTTCGTTTTTGCTCAAAACATGGGTGATTCTTGTAGAGGGGAAGGATACACGAATACAATGGTGGTCTTGTTGGGGTTGGGGTGGTCGGAGTTGATTTTGGGGAAGAAGAAGTTGACAAAATTAATAGGACCTAATTGAAACTGAAAGAAATACATAAAGCACATAATTGAAACCAAAAAAAATCTCAAAACATGACGATTATGGTGGTTTTGGGTGAGTGGGAGTGCGAGACGAAAGGAAATAAGCGAGAGGAAGGATGGAGAATATGAGATGCAGATTCTAAGTTTTCTGGGTGAGTGGGAGTTTCCTTATTCTCCCTCCTTCCTCTCGCTTATTTCATTTCGTCTCGCAATTAACCAAGACGAACTTTTGATCCTTCAAGTTCTTTTCCATCATTTTTAGTCACTCATGACTTTTCATAGCACTTCATGATTTTTAATGAGCTTGTCTAGACCTTTTATAACGCTTCTAATCACTATATATTAAATGTCATGAGAGGCTAATTAAATCGATGAAAAAATAACTCGAGAATAAAAAGTAATGTGAAGGTTTTTTGAGAAACTAAAATCACGAACTCAAATTTGTATAAGGATAAAAAAAACATATTTAAATCTTAAAAAACAAAGTGTATTACCTTGCCAACAAATATCATGAAAGATAGTTTATATAATACAGTTATTTTACAAACAAAGTTTGATCCGAAGCAGTAACTGGGCTTGGATCCCACTCAAAGGTTTTGGGTTCGAATATTAGGTGTGGCGAAAACTCTGTTGGTAAAGGAGAACCACACGACCAACAAAGCCAAGTATACAAGTGGCCAACCAAGTTCTCTGACATAGATTAGTCACTAGCGAAGCCAGTGGATACTGCGCACCAATAACAAGATAACAAAAGAAATACATTTATTTTTATTTGAGATAAAAAATGTTAATAAATATTCTAGCAATCTTTGAACTTGAATCAAGGTTAAAGGTGAATTTTCACAATAGTTGTATGTATGACATTAATTTGAAAGATGATTTTCTAGAGGCGGATGCAACTTTCTTGTCTTGTAACTACCACTATTCCTTTCAATTTTTTGGGTATTTTGGTGGGAGCTAGTCCTAGAAGAAGATATACTCGGGTTCCGATTATTGATAAGGTGAGAAAGAGGTTTTTGTCATGGAGTGGGTGTTTCTTGTCTATTGGGGAGAGAGTGACTCTCATTAACTCAGTTCTCAATAGTATTTCTCTTTGTATGTTATGTTTCTTTAAGGCCTCCAAGATTGTTATCCATGAGCTCGTCAAGATTCAGAGGGATTTTCTGTGGGGGATAATAGAGAGGGTCGTCCAATTTATTAGGTGTCTTGGGATAAGGTGTGGAGACCCAAAAAGGACAATGGTTTGGGGGTGAAAATTTTTGAAGCTTTCAATTTGGCTCTTCTGAGCAGGTGGAAATGCAGATGCATTAATGACATTCACTACAAAAAAAACAGTATTAGCGAGGGAAATTAGCGAGGGAATGGAGAAGGGTCGCTAAAAATGTTATACCGAGGGAATTAGCGACGGATAAGGCCGTCGCTAAATCTGCGCTGGTTTTTTTTTTTTAATATTTCCCTCGCTAACATTTATGTTTCCGTCGCTAAATTTAAAAACAGCTGTTCCCACCTAACACGTTTTTGAATTCCCTCGCTAATTTCCATAATTCCCTCGCTAAATCCAAATTTCCCTCGCTAATATAATTCCCTCGCTAAAATAAAATTTCCCTCGCTAACTTTTTTAATGTAACCGAAGCTTACCTTTCCTCCTCCCACTTCTTTCTCTTCTCTCACTCATTTCTCTCCTTTCTTAATCCGACCCCAACACCACCACCACCCATATCTCTCCATTTTCGCCACCACCACCTCCACCACCACCGTACTGCGGCGCCACCACTTCCTCCACCATCACTTAAGGTTTGTTTTTTTTCTCTTCTCTCTCTCTTTCTCTCCGAACTTCCTCTCTAACTCCCTCTAATGATTTTTCTTTCTTTCCTCACCATAGGAACGATTTGTTGCTCACCAACGCACCGGAGTGCACATCGTCACCGTAACGCCAAAAGATCGTTGGATTCGTGACTCAAAACGGTTAGTTTTTCTTTAATTTTGATTTTAGTGTTTAGGATTGATTTTTAGAATGTTTGAAAATTTATTTGATTTTAGTGTTTAAGATAGATATTGACATTTGTGTTTAGGAATGATTTTTGAAATGTTTAGAAATTGATTTGATTATATTAGTGTTTAGGAATGATTTTTATTTAGAAAGTAATAATAGTGTTTAGGAATTTGATTTGAAGTTATTGAAATATTATTTTTCTTTATGAATTTGATTGATATTAGTGTTTAGGATTGTTATTATGTTGAATAATAATGTATGATAAGTGTATGTTGTTGGAGATGTTAAATGAGAAGTGTATGTTTGTTAATTTGGAATTGATAATTGTTGTAAAGTGTACGTTAATTTTGAAATTGAAATTGTGTTAAATAGTTGTTTTGATGTTTGATGAACCCTAGGTTAGATGACTATATCAGATGTTTTATTGTGTGTTGTTGATGGAAAAGGGTGAGGTGCTGTTTCACTCACCCCCATATTTTGCTCGAAATCATCTCCATTGAGATAATTGCGAGACAATTCTAACAACGGTAAGGTTGGGAGTTCGAAATAACTTCCTTCACTACTTGGATGGAAAAGGGTTTTGTGCTGTCCTTGACCCCCATATTCGGCTCGAAATCATTTCCACCGAGATAATATCGATGCCACTAACTTGATATGTTATATGTTGGGAATTTTTTTGGGAATCTAACTCGCTTTTTTAAATGCGTGTAGATGAATTGGAATCAATTAAATCGTGGTTGGGTGTATGATAGGTTATATCAGGAAGATCTTTTTGAAAGAAACTTTTGTTAAAGGGGTTGAAGAGTTTTTATGGGTAGCGTGGCAACATGAGAAGGCTAAAAATGAAGGAGGGGTTAGATGTCCATGCCTTAATTGCAATGGTGTACCTATTAGTACTGATGATGAAATTAGGGAGCACTTGTATCGTAACGGGTTTAAGCCAAATTATTTTATTTGGGAGGACCATGGAGAACGACTTCCAAATTTTGACTTAGGGGCTTCAAGTAGTTCTAGTTTTCGTGTTCCAGCTAATGAGCAATTTCAGTCGATGGAAAACATGATTTGTGATGGTCTTGGGGTGAATGTACCATTTGATAAGCCTCAATATGACGATCATGATGAAGCTCCAAATGAAGAAGCACAAAGATTTTATTGCGTGTTAAAAGAGGCAAACACACCGTTGTTTGAAGGCTCGCCAGAGTCAAAATTATCTATGTGTGTGAAGCTTTTAACTCTCAAGTCCATGAGCAATATTTCTGAATTGGGTTTAAATTTTGTGACTCAAATGATGTTGAGCAGGACACCTAATAAGGATAATTTGCCAAAAAGTTATTATGAAGCAAAAATGTTAGTTTCAAAGTTGGGATTGGAATATAAGAAGATTGACTGTTGTGAGGATGGGCACATGTTGTTTTACGACAACGAATTTGGTAAAACCGATGCGGCGCTACAAGCGTGCAGATTCTGTGGAAAGTCGAGGTATCATGTTCGTAAAGGAGACAAAGGTAACTATAAACCCATTCCTGTAAGGTCGATGTTCTATTTGCCTATTGTTCCAAGGTTGCAAAGAATGTTTGCATCGGCTGAAATTGCGAAGAAAATGACTTGGCATTATGAGAATAGACATACCTCAGATTATTTTACGCCATCCATCTGATGGTGAGGCGTGGAAACACTTTGATCGAGTCCATTCGGATTTTGCCTCGGACTCCACGAAATATTCGACTTGGCTTGTGCTCGATGGATTTACTCCATATATCCAAGCATCATCTTCTCCCTACTCTTGTTGGCGGTCATTGTTACCCTTACAATCTTCCTCCCGAGATGTGCATGACTAAACCGTTTATGTTTTTGACTTATGCGATACTGGTCCAAAAATCCAAAAGCTAACATAGATATCTTTTTGGAACCTGTAAATGGATGATCTCAAGAGATTGTGGAAGGGTGTTTGGACATATGATGCAGCAAAAAAGAAGAATTTTTTGATGAGAGCGGCATTGATGTGGACAATTAATGACTTCCCAGCTTATGGTATGTTGTCGGGTTGGGGAACTCATGGTAAATTAGCATGCCCCCACTGCATGGAACACACAAAAGCGTTTACGCTGAAGTACGGGGGAAAGAGTTCTTGGTTTGACTCGCATCGTAGATTCTTACCGCCAGATCATGTGTTTAGAAAGAACACGAGGGCATTCAAGAAAGGGGTAGTTGAAAGAGATGGCCCGCCGCCTTTGTTGACATCAGATGAAATATGGAGTAGAGTTATGAATTTGCCACAAGCCACAGAGGAAGGTGAGCTCCCCCGAGTGGAAGGATATGGACGGGATCATAACTGGACAAAAAGAAGCATATTTTGGAATCTCCCATATTGGAAAGATAATCTATTGAGACACAATCTCGATGTTATGCACACTGAGAAGAATTTCTTTGACAACATATTTTACACTGTGATGAATGTGAAAGATAAAACCAAAGACAACAATAAGGCTAGATTAGATGCCGCTCTATACTGTAGCAATACCAACATTCGATCTAATTTGAATTTGGTGCCATTGCCTAATGGCAAAATGCTAAAACCCAAAGCCAATTATTGTCTAACACCCGAAGAAGCAAAAGATGTTTGTCGATGGTTGAAAGGATTGAGGATGCCAGATGGCTATTCTTCTAATCTTGCAAGATGTGCAGATGTGAATACCGGGAAGATTCATGGGATGAAAAGTCATGATTGTCATGTATTCATGGAGTGTTTACTTCCAATTGCTTTCAACTCATTGCCAAAGTGTGTTTTGGAACCACTAACTAAAGTGAGCCAATTTTTTAAGAATATATGTTCTTCAACATTGAGAAAGAATGATCTTATTAAGATGGAGCAAAATATTCCTTTCATTATACGTAAGTTGGAGAGAATACTTCCTCCTGGTTTCTTTGATTCGATGGAGCATCTTCCGGTTCACCTTGCATATGAAGCAATGCTTGGTGGACCCGTTCATTATAGGTGGATGTATCCATTTGAGAGGTAATTAATAATTTCAACATTTTAACTAAATTGCATATTTAGTATGACTATTTGTTTAATTAACTCCACTTCCTCCATACGTTTAGATTAATGGGTGATTATAAACGATCTGTGAAGAATAAAGCTAGAGTCGAAGGATCTATCTGCGCAGCTTACTTGCACCGTGAAACCATTTATTTCTGTTCTCATTATTTCAACAACTTTATGTTGTCAACAAATAATAGAAACGAAATAGAGGTTGAAGAAGATAGAGACTCACTCACTTTATCCGTGTTTAACAAACCCACGCCGCCTCGGGAAAGAAGAAGACTCATTGGTTATCACAAAAGGAGTGGACATCAGCACATGTTCATGTCTTGATCAATTGCACTGAAGTTAAACCATTTCTTGAGTAAGTGTGCTTTCAATTACACCATTTAATCTTTACACCTTTAGAGTATGAAGTTAAATCATGGTTTGATAACCTTTCAATTACACCATTTCAGCGCATTCTTACAAATTGAGGGTATACCGGCCGAAGAGTCTTCTGTTCGTATACATGAAAGTTTTCCAATCAGGTTTAAGGCTAGAGTAAGTAAATAAAATAATATTTTAATGCCAAACGTTTAAAGTAGATATGAGACATTACTTATATTTTTTTCCATATGTTATTAATTAGGTTTATGAAGCGGAACCAACTCCCCTAATCCAACACTTGAGGAACTTAGCTAATGGTCCTTTTCGTGAAGTTAGTGAGTGGCATACGTACCTCGTTAACGGTTATAAATTTGACACTCAATCATGGAGTGAGGGAAAACAAACCATTAATAGTGGTGTATATGTTAAAGGGGAAACAGGAGGAGGTGAAGATGACTACTACGGTGTCATCCAAGGCATATATGAGCTTGAATACTTGTATTTAGACTATGAAAAGAGAATAGTTTTGTTTTATTGCAGTTGGTTTGATCCATCGGTTAAAGGAACGAAATTGAATCCAAAATGTAATACGGTCGACATTCAAATGGATAAGAGGTATAAGCTTTATGATCCTTTTATCATGCCTGAAAATGTTAGACAGTGTATTATGTTCCATACCCATCAACTCGCAGAGGATGGTGTGTTGCAATTAAGACAAAACCACGGGGTCACATTGAAGCCAGCGATGTGGGGGATGAGGTTGCTTATCAAGTGGATGAAATGTCAGGTGTCAATGAGGTAATTGAAGTTGAACCAATTAATACCTTATGTGATGATCGACACCATGTTGAAGAAGTTGAACCGGTATTAGAAGAAGAAATTAGAGAATATGAAGAAGAGGAACAAGAAGAAGAAGAGGAACAAGAAGAAGAAGATGAAGAATATGAAGAATTTGATTAGTTTGAATAGTATTAACTCCATGGATCTATTGTTGTTATTAGTTTGAATAGTATTAATTTCATGGTTCTATTAGTTTGAATAGTATTAATTCTATGGACATGGATCCAGGAGAAGGTTCTAACCCACAGAGAGCTAAAGGGAAGAACAAACCACGGAGCAGGAAGCATCGCCCAACTCGAGAGGTGCCTAGTGAGAATTATTCAATCTTTCGCCTCATACCACCACCACTGCTTTGGAGGATCGGGACTTCTCATTCCGCTCTCGGTTGACCCCACCGTGGTGATTCTCCCACCGGAGCTAATTGGTATCCTATCTCTTCATCTAGCACATCATCAACATATAGCGGACATCGGCATCCTATGGGTATTTTCCGTGCCCACATCGGCATCCTATGGCCACACACCACGGATATGTGGGCCCACATCAACATCCTATGGCCACACCTCCTGGATATGTGGGCCCACATCAGCATCCTATGGGCCCACCTATGCAACATCCACAGGTATATGAGTTCACAATTTGGCCTATCAATGCCTACACCTGAGGTCCATCCTCACGGCATGTGATGATGATGCCGACCACGATGTTGGTGATATTGACGCCGATGATGGTGATATTGACGACGCATCATCGGAGGAAGAGGTTGTTATCGACCACTCGCAAGATGTCGGCGTCGCAAAGTCATCGTGCCACGTGGCGATGTGTAAGTATTATATTGTTTTTCCTTTTACTAATTTAAATTCATGGTTTGATGCATATATATGCTTGTTAATTTTGCAACAATTTCAATATGCGAGTTTCTTAAATCGAACAACTTGGTTCACAAGCGGTCACTTATGTGATTAAGAAATATTATTTGTGAGTTTCGTGAAAAGTTGACATCCATCTCTGAGGATGTGGAGAAGGAGTGTTTGAGAGTGTTCTCGGTAAGTATTAATTATGTCATTTCTTATGTTGTTGATTTTAATTTATTGTTTAATGGTTAATATATTCACTAATACATGTTTTGATTTTGTTTAATATAGAATAGTAGTGGCTTGGAAACACGAAGATGAGGAAGAGGTCAAGAGAGGTTTTTGGATTAGAATGTCCAAGCAATTACAGGTGGTGTTACAAATTGAGAGCCAAAAATGAATGCCCAAAGTATATGAGTGAAGATGTTTGGAAACAATACAAGGCTCAATGGGAAAAAGACACATGGAAAGGGAAAGCTGAAAAAGCCAAGCAGAATAGGGCATCAGAAAAGGGTGGCTCGCTTCACTGCCTTGGCTCCGTCAACCTGCCTCATCATGCTAATAGATCGTAAGCTATTTTAAAATGTTGTTTTACTTTTTAGTTTACATATAAATTGAAATTTGTTTCATTTTTCTGATCTAGGAAGGTTGGTCGCCTCTCACTATTCCCGAAATTTGCATAGAGCCACTCATTTGAAGAAGGATACCAAGGAGTTTGTTGACGAGCGCTAAAATGACTCAGAGTAATTATGCAACTTGATTTCTATTGTATTTAGTTCTTTTCTTAATTAATGGAGACCTAATTATCATTATGTTTTGTGGTTATGCAATGTAGGAGAAACACATTTGAGTTGATGTTTGAGCCTACTCGGGAGTTGGAACCACGACTCACTTGGTCCACTTTCCCGAGATGATGGCTTTGGCAAACCAAAAGCGGAAGAAGGCATGAGGCAAGTCAAATAAAAATCGATCATGGTGCGGGGCCTTGGCGAGACTTGTGAATTTTGTCGATCACTATGACACTGTGTCTAGTAGTTCCAATGCTTCATCACCGAGACACAACAGCTCAAGCAGCAGGTTGAGCATTTGATGGCTGAGTCCCAGAGGAAGGATCAGACTATTGCAGAGATGCAAGCAAACCAGTTGAGGATGCAGCGTGAGCAGGAGAGGTTGTTTGCTCTCTTTAATAACTTGAGGCCACGATCGTCACGATCAAAGCAGTCCGATCATCCCGATCATCCCTCTTCCCCATATTGATTTGGATTATGTTATTGTTGTCTATTTGGATTATGTTGTTGCTTTTGATTTGGATTATTTACATTATGCACATTTTAGATTGATTATGGATTTTACTTCTTTTTCGCGAGAAGACCCATCTCGTCTCGGACCGGTGACGTATTCTAATGATCTGGAACTCTGGCTTATCTCTTACTTGACAGATTAGATTTATTTTAGAAATATGAAGTTGCATATTTATGATAAGCAAAAAAGGAGGAATTTAAAAAAAAAATAAATAAAATTCCCTCGCTAATCATCAAAAAATCCCTCGCTAATAGCATAAACAATTCCCTCGCTAATTCCCTCGCTAATTTCCATCGCTAATTCCCTCGCTAATTCCTTCGCTAATTCCCTCGCTAATTCCCTCGCTAATTTTCCTCGCTAATTCCCTCGCTAATTTCCCTCGCTAATTCCCTCGCTAAATTTAGCGAGGAGCATTTTAGCGAGGGATTTGTATCCTCGCTAATTCCCTCGCTAAAGTACATTAGCGAGGGAATTTTGTGTTTTAGCGAGGGAATCCTGCGTCGCTAAATCACGTTTTTTTTGTAGTGATTAATGCTAGTTGGTGGCAGATCGTCTCTCATCGATATGGTGATTTGAGGCATTTTTTCATGGGGGCTCTCTCATTTGAATGTGGCACTAAGGGGTTTTTATGGTGGAGCGATTTACGACTGTTGGAAGATGGAACACCTTCCCGTCAGAGCCCCTTTGATTCAGCGCTTAGGCCAGTGTTGGGAAAGGGGAATTTGATTTCCTTTGGGTTGCATAAGTGGGCCATCAATGAGACATTGAAGGACTTGTTTCTGAGTCTTTTTGAGTTGGAAAAGTTTAAACATGGTAGCATTATGGACGGGTATTGGCTCGATAACACTTGGTGTTATTATCTCGACTAGGATCATGCTTTGTCTACTGAGCAGATGGTTGATCTTGACTTGCTATTGGACACTTTACATCCTTTTCATCTCTGACGATTCGGAACAAGATCGATGGCAGTGAAGGCTTGATAAGTCCCACTCTTTTCTGTTAAATCTTGTTATGTGCTTTAATTTTGTCAAGTAGATGCATCAATGATAAGTTGCATAACAATACTCAAAGTGTTTTACATGATTTGTGGAAACTTTCTATTTCCACTAAGTTGGGGTATTCGGTTGGAGATTGTTGTTGGGGAAGTTTCAACTCGTGATGCTCTTACTTCTATGGATAATATCAATGACCCTCACGGGTCGTGCTACCACCTTTGTTTTGAGCAGGATGAGTCTATCTCTCATTTATTTTTTCTGTGCAGGTGTTCGCAATTAGTTTGGTTTGATATTCATGATTGGTTGGGCATTGCGGATACCAATTCTCTGGATGGTGTCGCACATTTCCAGGCTCATGCATATGGATTCCAAAAGGCTGTGAATTGAAGTATATAAACCATGTCTTTAATTCATAGGTGGTTATAAACCATGTTAAGTTTATAACATGGAGTTGGTTCATTAGAATAAAAGGCCGCAATTCTACTTTTAAGATCTCTAATTAGTGGAGTAATCCTCTTGTATGCCTGAATTCAGTGTAATTAGCCTCTTGACTTGCTTTTCTTGGTACTATTTTTTCTTCTTAAGTCTGTTTTCAATGGGGTTTTGGCCCAAAGTGATTTCAATGAAGCTTCATGTATATGTAAGAGTTGGGTACTCCTAATACTCTCTTTAATATAATTCTTTGCTTATAAAAAAATAAATTAAAAAATGAGTTTATATCATTTTCCATATATCAAAATATAACAGCTGGTATACTTGCTGAGTGGACGCGCGCACACAAGAAAGCCAAGAAAGTCAAACTGTCAAAGCGTCAAACTTCTTAACGTTTCCTTACTTCCAAGTAGTTACTAGCCATAACTACAATTGTTTTTTTCTTCAAATTCTCATTTAATGTTCCTTAATTAAACCATTAACTTTTTTAACTATTTCGGCTTTGTTTATCCTTCATCAATCCTCCTCCCCAACTCCATCATTTTCTCCTATTCATTTTATTTTTTTCTCTCTCTTACTTTGAAAAGCCAATCCTCGAATATATCTATAAAAAGCCCCAAACCCTTCTCTATCTTCTTTGTAATAAGCCAAAAACCTCTTTCTCTTTCTCTCTCAATCTCTCTACTTCCTCAACTAAAACCAAACCAAAACCAAACTAAACCTACACAATCCTCCTTCTTAGATTAAAAGCTATACCCTCTTTTACATATATATCAAATATCCATAGTTGGATAATCAATCAACTCATGGAAGTTAAAGGAAGTGTTAGCAACTCCAACTCCAACACCACCACCACCACCACCATGATCCACAACGAAAACGAGTTCGATCTTCGACGAGGCCCTTGGACCGTCGATGAAGACCTCGCCCTCATCAATTACATTGCCAATCATGGCGAAGGTCGTTGGAATTCCCTTGCCCGTTCAGCAGGTAACTTGTTTTTCTTTCGAGTTTTTCCTTCGATGAAAGATCATAATAAGAACTATTATGAGATATACTATAGCTATTTCATGATAGCAATTGTTGAAGAGATATTATATACTTCCATTATATATTTTCTTCAATTCTCTAGCTAGCTAGCTATAGCTTCTATATAATTGTAGTGTGAAAGCTCCTTCACTTCTCGTCTCTTTCATCAACAATCAATTTATATGTGGAAAAGCCAAAGTTTGCGGTTTTCTTCAATATATGAAAGAGCATCATGATGATAGTGGATTATGTTAACAAGGACTTTAATGGCATATACTTGTGTATACTGTATAGTGGTGGGACATAAAAAAAATTATTAATAATGAGATGAAATATATTACTATAGGTGTGGTTGATACATAATTGCTTGGCCAAAAAGAAGAATAATTAATAATGAGTTGATATTTTTTGATAGCACAAAACGCAATATCATATATGTTCAAGAAAAATAAAGTATAAATAAATATACCTTTATTTTTTCCTCATTAATACTAGTTTGCTAGTTCAAGAACTTTACCAATTGAAGCAATTTCTTTTCTTATTGAAGGACTCAAAAGAACTGGCAAGAGCTGTAGATTGAGATGGTTGAATTATTTGCGTCCAGATGTTAGACGTGGTAATATTACACTTGAAGAACAACTTCTTATTCTTGAACTTCATGGTCGTTGGGGTAATAGGTAAGCCAAATATGCATGCATTCAAATTCTTAATTACAATGGAGTTAAATTATTTGCATTTAATATTATTAAAAAAAGATGATTAAAAAAATTAGGGCCAAAATTATAACCATAAAAAAAAAACTGAGATGAATTTCATGAAAACCTAAAAACCGCTACCGTAGGAGCTGGTTGAAGTAAGAGATCCAGAGTTTAAATCTCAAAAACAAACATTTTCTCTAACTCTAAATGAACCATTAAAATTTGTCTATCAAAAAAGAAAGATGATTTTCATGTTTTCCACATTAGATTTTCTATATATTAATTTAATTTTTTTATAGTTAATAATTTATGAATTTTTAAATGTTGATGAAATAATGTTTTTATTTAATTTAATTAATTAACTTGTTGATTGATGAATCAGATGGTCAAAAATTGCTCAATATTTGCCTGGAAGAACCGACAATGAGATCAAAAACTATTGGAGAACTCGTGTTCAAAAACATGCCAAACAACTCAAATGTGACGTGAATAGCAAGCAATTTAAAGATGCCATGCGTTATCTTTGGATGCCAAGATTGGTAGAGCGCATCCAAGCTGCTGCAGCCGCGACCACAACCACAACCACAACCGCCACAAATAATAGCTGTCCAGCCTTACCCACAAGTGTCACTACAACCGTCACAAACAATATTTCCACCGCATACAACCTTAACAACGATTTTAAGGTTAATAGTGGGAACATGATGTTAACTCCAGAAATTATGAACAACAACAACAACAACAATTTATGTGGTTCAAATGTTACACAAAGTTATACAACAGAGAATAGTAGCACTGGGACAGCAGCATCATCAGATTCATTTGGGACACAGGATTACAATTACAATGTTCATGTTGGTAGTAATAATAATAGTAACCCTAATTATGATTATTACCAACAAGCTCAGCAATTTGGATTCTTAGATTGCATTACTAGCCCATCTGGATTGTTCCCTCAAGAAATGGATTTCAATTCCATGGAACCAAACAACCAGTGGATTCAGAATGGTGACACATCTGACAATTTCTGGAATGTTGATAACATGTTTCTCTTTCAACAACTCAATGACAACATGTGAAAAAAACAAAACAAAAAAAATTGATTGGAGTATTATGAAATTTACAGATGATAAAAAAATGTGGAAATAGAAAATAAATTTATATGTAGGACACACATGTAGCTGTAGGATTATAAGAAGAAAGAGATAAAAAATGTGAATTACGTACTTTGATAAGTTTGTAGATTTTTTTTCCCTTTTTGTTCTTTAATTTTCCTTATTTTAGAGGGGGTGTGGGAAATATTTTAATTTAAGCTTTCTTTATGTAAGATTTCATTCTTTGAAATTATTAAACACTCTATTTTATTATATATTTGATTCTCATTTTAATTCCCTATACCTATCTAGCTAGTGAGTTGTAGTGAGTGAATTATTTATGGAAATGAAGGATCGTACAAATTAAATAAAATAATAATATAAAGGCGTGTGAATAATTGATTCCACACAAGACCCCAATCCTTTTTTCACTTGTCAATTTATGCTATTATTATATAAGTAATCCTTCCACTTTTGAAACCCTGTCCATGGGACCTGAACCAAAGTATGTTTCTAGATTGTAAAAAGGAGGTGCAAAAAGCAGTTGTAATTTTTTAAAGACGTGCTATTGTATTATTGGTCTTCTAGCTCCAATGCTCAAGATGGCTCTTATTAGCGACAAAATTGATTTATTTTATTCAGATCATTGGCTACTTACATAATATCTTAATGCTTAAGCTCTGTATTATTGTTGACCAAAAAAAAAATCTCTGCTCGTGTTTAGATACAAATTTCACAATAGTCAACATTAAATTGGTATTGGTGGGAATCAAACTTGGAGCACTAGATCAATCTTTTTTTTGGTTACCTTGTAATTGATGACTAGTATTCACTAGCTTTGTCAGTGACTCCTATGTCGAGGAATTTGGCTGATGCCCAATATCCACTAGCTTTGTCAGTGACTAACCTATGTCGGAGAATTTGGCTGGTTGTGTCGCTCTGTGTGGTTCTTTCCTCCCAACAGAGTGTCTCCACCCCCTAAATTCGAACCCAAAAACCTTAAAGTGGGATCCGAACCCATTACCAATCAAATCAATCCTTGTTGGTGAGCCGCATATAGTGCTTTGTGTCGCAAGATAACTTATGTCACACATGACATTGTTTTTTACTATAGTTTAAGCACAAGCCTCTATTATTAGGATGGTTAATGATAAAAAAGCTTAAACTGCCACCTAAGTATGATACCCTAATTAATCTCACGCTTAGTTTTTGTTGGATTTCGTACGAACAAAGTTCCACTAACTGAGTCTGAGATTCAAAATTACCAACTTTAAGTCCAATCCGTGTCATACAAGTCTATATTGGCTATAAAGATGCCATAAAGGGTAATTCCGTAAATTAATACATTGCACGTGCACGATGAGTTGGGAAACGTGGAAGAATAGTGAGGGATGAAGAAAGATGGTGATGGCGGCGGGGAATCTTTGTAGGCCGCGTGCCTATACGAGAAAACCTTTCGTGTGGTCCCAAAGTGTAAGGTGTTTAGAAGTCGCCACGTGTCATTTATAAACAAGTTCGTTGATTTTTCAAATTAAAAAATTAAAAAAATAATCTGAAATTGTAACTTTTGAGTTCCTGAACTGGTTGGATTGAGAGGAACTGTAGCACTAGTAGCCGCAATATTGCGAACCCCTTCTATTACTTTTATTTTTTATTTATTAAAATTAGTGTATGACCAATGTAATAGTTCAATTTTAATTGGAAGTACATATTATGTTTAATTTTAATTGAAAAAGAATTATTTGAAATTATAAAATAATGATATAAATAGTTAAATTTAAATATAAAATAAAAAATTAATACATTTTCGTCAATTCAATTATTTAAGTTTATAGTTAAGTTATTGCTTATTTTCTTTTTATGACATGTCTTTATATAAAATGGGAGCACTAAAGAGTAATATTTGGACTAAAAAGTGGACTAAAATACATATGCGCATGAGATATGGAGGGAATACGCGTATAATATATATATATATATATATATATATATAATTTAAGCTCACTGTTGGTTAAAAAAATTAAGCTCAATGTTATACACGTATAATATATTAAATTTAAAATAAAAAATAGACTTATTATACGCATGTTCTCTCTGTATGTCATACGTATTCGTATTTTGATACACTTTTATGTCCAAATAGCATTACTCGAAAACTAAATTATTGCAACCGAGAAAAGTGGGAGTATAAATGAGTTGATTGTATGAGGATATTTTAGACTCAACACATTATTTTACCATACAGATTATTATTCCATCTGTTACAGAATATAAGCAAAAACTAGTATATATACAAAAGTTGATATATCTGGTCTAAAATTAGGATCAGATACATCAACTTTTGCTTATATTCTGTAACATAGTAGTCTAACTAATTATTTTTTAAGATACATGATAACTCTATTTTATATAGAGTTATTCATATGTTTAAATTTAGTAAATTGCTCTCTTTCAAGCAAAGATAATTAATGAGTTTATTTAGTATTTTATGTGATATATGCTAACTTGAGTGTTTAACATAGTTATAGTTGTTAATAGGCCATTTTGTGATGTGTTTGATGAATTTGTTTAGTGCAGTCCACATATGCTCCTGCATCAATGCTTCTACATCAATGCTCCTGCATTAATCCTGCACTACAAATGCTACTGACTGGATTCAACACAATGCTTCTGCATTACTCAGAGATTGAAGTCATCCACTTGCAAGAGCACCTTTATATTTCGGCGCCTACAATTTTCACATAGCTTTGAGGAGTCATCTACATAGGGACACATTTTCATATCTCATTTGACCTCCCTACACACTTGAATGACTGCCTCAACTTGTAAAACAACTTATGAAAAGTAACCATGGTTCCACCTCTAGTTTACTTCATCTACAAGTAAAGAAGCACCTCTCATGAAGACTATAAAAGGACCTCACTTCTTCACTTGGAGATATATCACAATTCATAAGTTAGATCAAAATTTCAATAGACATAGTTAGTTTTTATTTTGTAAGAAGGAAATGAAGGAATTGACAAATCCTCCTTACTTCAATTTAGTAGTTTTTACTAAGTGCAGGAGAATTCATGCAAAGAGTTGCAACCCGTGTAATCTCTATCTTGTTGTCTCTCTTTTGTAATTTCAATTATATAAACATGTTCTATTCAGTTTATATTTGCCTTGCATTGTCTATGTTGAGTTAAATCTCTCTTAGTTGGAATGTATTAACCATTTAATGAGCTTTTAAGTAAGTATATCACTACAAGAAATTCACGGTTTTCCGGCGGACAGAAGCCGCCGGTAAGGTCACAAAACCGCCGGTAAGGTCACAAAACCGCCGGTAGGTGACAGGTTCCGGCGGAAATTTCCGGCGGATTTTCCGCCTGTTAAAACGCCGTAGGTAACGGTTACCGGCGGAAAAAGCCGTCGGTAATTACCGGATGTTTTCAGGCGGAAAAAGCCGCCGGTAACAACAATAAATCGGCGGTTAATTTTTTGTTTTTTTTTTTTTTTTAAAAAAGCCGCCGGTATAATTTAAAAGCCGCCGGTAATTTTTTATTTTTTTTTAAAAGCCGTCGGTAATGTTTTTTTTTTAAAAAATAACTTTCCGCCGGGTAATATATATTTTTTTAAAAAAAGAGGTTTTTAAAATTAATTTTAAATTT
Source organism: Oxytropis ochrocephala (assembly GCA_020916435.1). NCBI lineage: Eukaryota > Viridiplantae > Streptophyta > Magnoliopsida > Fabales > Fabaceae > Oxytropis > Oxytropis ochrocephala. The sequence goes on from CM037093.1 coordinate 19,074,511, forward strand.
TTAATATTTAAATTATATTTAAATTTTAAAATCTTTTTTAACAATTCAAAAATTATTTAAAAAACGGTATTTCATAATAACAATCATAATAATACTACATAATTCATAATAACAATTCGAATTTATTTTTTTAACAATCATAAACAATTTTGAATTTAAAATTTTATGAAAAATTTTAATTTTAAAATTAAAATAACAATCATAATAATACTACATAATTCATAATAACAATCATAATACTACATAATAATACTACACAATTATAATAATAACAATCATAATAATTTTAGCATGAATTACATTTTAAAGTTTAATTTTTTTAAAAAAAATTAATATAATAATTATAATAACTTTCTTATTTATTTTTGTTAATAGTAATTTTAATTCTAATTTTCTTAATAAAAATAAATTAATAATTTCGAAAATATCTATTTAACTAAATAATATTAACTATAGTAATAGTAATTTTATAACAACATGAGAGAAATGTGTGAAGAAATTTGGAATAAGAGATTTTGTAGAGAAATAAGAGAGATTTTGTAGAGAAATAAGAGAGATTTATAACAACATGAGAGAAATGTGTGAAGAAATTTGGAATGAAAGTGTTGAAGAAATTCGAACGAAGGTGTTGAAGAAATTGGAATGGAGGCGTTGAAGAAATTTGGAATGGAAGTGTTGAAGAAATGAAGGAAGAAATCGGTTTATAAGGGAGAATTATAGCCGTTGGACAATAAATACGTACCGGCGGCCATTTATTACTACCGGCGGATATTTTCAAATTACCGGCGGAAATTCGAATTACCGGTGGACTAGCGACGATACCGGCGGAATTTTGAATTACCGGCGCATGACATTACCGGTGGCTTATCGCGTTACTGGCGGACTATTGCAATTACCGGTGGATAGTCATTACCGGCGGACTATTTGCGGTTACTGGAGGAACTTGTTTCGGCGGACTATCCGCCGCTAATGGGCAATACCGGCGGAAATTCAAAAAATATTTTTTAAATCTTTTCTCTGTTTAAAAAACCGCCGGAAAATAACTCAAAAACCGCCGGAAAACAACGAAATCCGCCGGTAATATACCGGCTTACTATTCCGCCGGTAATGGCCTTAAATCCGCCGGTAACTTACCGGCGGACTAAATCCGCCGGAATGCGGCCGCCGCTATTGAACGAATTTCTTGTAGTGTATGCATGTATGTAATGTGTGAACTTTAGTTCTTGCTTGATAATACTTTCAACGCTTATTTTGAGATTGATCACTTAGATTAAGTAGATTTGTCAAAGCAGACATGGTTTACAATTAAGAACTCAAGAACTAATATGGGTAAGTGTTTTACATAAAGGAAACTTTGTGAAAACCATGCTAAGTCCTAGACATAGGATAATATAGTCCATAGGGTGATACTGTGGGTACTTTAAAAGACAAGAGTGAACTTATTTAGCAAGCCTAGACATAGGAAGCTTGTAATGAAACTCTGAAAAAAGTGACTGAAAGACACATAACTAATGCTGCAATTGCATCACATACTGCATCAAACACTTAAAGGTGAATTACTTGGTGAAGACATTCCAACTAGCTTTTCGCATTTGCATTACAAATACTTGCACTTTGTTTTATACTAACTTGATTGTGATAGCACCATCTCCACTATAATTGTTATTTGATTACTTTACATTAAATTGCATAATATTGATTTTCAAAGGAGTTCATCAATCCCTGTAGGTTCGACCTCTCTAATCACTATATTACTTGTTAAAGACTGTGTATACTTGCACATGTTTTCCACACACCAATACACGTATATATGACCTTAAACGACAGATAAAATGAGATAGAGAGAGTACTTTATCTTCTATATTATATGTAACTTGTCACTCTCTCCCGCCAAACTTCATCAAAAAATTTAGCCTTCATTTCAATCATATTTACAATACTTGCCATTAGTTCATTTTTTAATTTTAAACTTAAGTCTTTTTGTTTTGTTTTTTTTTCATATATTAATATTGTAAAACAAAACAATAGTTAAATGACAAAATACGTAAAGTGTAATATTAAGTAGTGTGTTTGGGGTACTTTAACGTTTGGACAAAATTTTAACTGATCAAATAATACTTTAGCGTTTCAAAAAAAATTAACTATTCAAATACACAAACTTCGTTCCACAATAATCGATTGGACGGAAAAAAGTTAATGTGATGACAAAATACATATTGAGATGCTAAGCACCGTGTTCTGTTGTACTTTATGGCTCCCGAAAAAAATTATTTGTTTCAAGACGCAGAGTTTGTTCTGCAATAACCGGTTTGGTGAAAAAAATCGTGTCAAAATACGTAAAGTGAGATGCTAAGCAGTGTGTTTTGAAATACTTTAGCATTCAAAAAAAATTAGATGTTCAAATACGCAAATTTTAATGTCTTTGCTAATGTTTATTTTTAACTTTATAATCTTCTTATTTCATTTATAACTATAATTCAATTTTTTTCATGGAAACTTTAGCCACATCAACAATAGAACCTCACATCATATTCTTTCAACTTTCTATAGGTGCATCTATTTTATTATGGTTTTCATCCTAAAACAAGAAGGACCATTAAAATATATAGTTATTTTAGAACAAAAATGAACCCATTAGTTCCAACTGTGAGTAACCTTTGGGAACAAAGCTTCTTCTATTCACTCTTCCATTTTCTCAATTATTGATTATTTTTAGTTTATATTTTATTTTTATATTCTTCCCCTGAATTTCAGATTATTACCCAGGATAAATTTGTGTATGAGGATAATGTTTTGTGGACGATGAAAAATCAAATTTGAAGTCTTAAAAGATTGATTCTCCAACTGATCTTTTTTATATATTTTTTTGTAAATCAAGGTATCCTTCAGGTGATTGTGGAGACTAATCTATTTGAGGTATCAAAAATCCATTTAAGGGGTTGAGCTCTCTCAACAAATGTTTTTTCATACGTATCAGTCAGTGATCGAACCCATGACCAAATGGTTAAGGGACTCTCTTTTTTATATTTTAAGGAGTACATTGTAGTCCCAAAAATTTAAGATATTTTAATATGTGATGTTTATTCTTCAATAATCAATTGGGTGACGTTTATTAAATTTATAGTTATAATTTAATTTTTATTCACAGTTATTTGACTATATATTTTACAAATCAACGCCATTGTTCCATTGCCATAAGGTACTCGGAAAATGGGGTCGACTTAGTGCTCTGAATTCAATTTCCGATGGACAAGCTTTACGATTAAAAAAAGAAACCGAGTATTATTTTTATAACGAGGTTTGCTAATAAAAATGTATAAAAAAGTTATTACTCATTTACACGAAAGAATTTAGCCAATCCCGCGCATTGCATTGCGGTTTTGGGACTAGCATCTTAGAAGGAAAATATACCACGTTGACAAATGAGTTTTTTTCCCACCCCCTCCATATACCCCATACCCCCATAAATATCCAAATAGACGAGATTACCCCTGATATCCAAACAATTCACGGAAATACATCATAAATAGATAAATCCGGAGGCCAATTTTTTAGGTTTCCCGGATTTACCTTATTTTACGGTATTTCCGGTTTGTAAAATATGTTCCAGATTTACTGAAATGCGGTAAATCCGGGAATCCTTTAAACCCCCCCTCCGAATTTTTTAAAAATATCCCGGATTTACACATAAATTCGGGAAGGGGGTTTAGGATTCCCGGAAATACCTCAAAAATAGGTATGGAGGCAAAATTTAAGGTTCTCAAAATACCTATTTTTGAGATATTTTTGGGAATCTCAAAAATTAAGGTTCTGGATTTAAGGATAAATCCGAGAATCTTTAATTTTTTATTTATTTATAAAAAATCAGGGGTATTCTGGGTTAAATGGCAATATGGGTGTATGTGATATATGGAGGGGGTGGAAAAAAAAACCCAACAAATGAGGTTGTTTATTCTAACGTTATATGGGAAAGTACCAAAATCTATTAATTTAGCTAGATTTATATTGATCTTAAACACAATATCATCATCGGGGTTTGCCGAGTCACAAGTTACATCTAAAGGTAAGTGTTCGGTTATGCTACTAAGAAACATGGATCGGATAATGATTTATGCAATTGGACACGGTGATGATAACCTCCTTGGAAGATTTGTACTTGAAGACAAAGTTATATCGGTCGGAATATTGGCTTCAATTTATCTTGCAATGCGGCTTGGCATTTCCGCCAAATGCCAATTTTTTTTTGGTTTCCTTTTTTTGCGATCTGCAACTTTTTTTGGTTTTGGTTTTTTTTGTTTTTTCTCTTTTTTCCATTTTTTTGTTTCTTTTGGTTTTTCTTCAAATTTTTTCTTCTCTTATATTTTAAGGAGTGATTTATTGTCTCTAAAATTTTTAGATGCCTAAAAGTGTGGTTTGGTGTACTTGATCGTGAAGTTTTTTTATTTTGTAACAAAATGTCTAAAGTGAAATGTTAAGTAGTGTGTTTTGAGGTACTTACGGGATTTGAAAAAAATTTAACTCTTCAAATACAGAAGTTTGGTAAAATATAATAATAAGTTTGTGAAAAATTAAAATACGTAAAGTGGGATGCTAGCGGTGTATTTTGGGGTACTTTAGAACCCTAAAAATTGTAGATGTTCAAATACACAAAGTGTGTTCCTCAATAACCATCTCTTTTTGATTTTATAATTTTCTTATTTAATTTATAGTTTTAATTTAATTTTATCTACGGGAACTTCAATTACATTTACAATAAATCATCAATCGTACTCTTTCAACTTTCTATATGTGCTTCTATTTTATTTGTAATTTCCATCAAATTCATCACGATACCACGTGTTTCGCTTTCTATTTTATTGTCTTCTTTATTTTGGTCATTTTGCACCAATGGGTATTAAATTTTTCTTTAATTGGTTTTATATGTTTATCTTTCTTTAATATTCGAGTACATGCGGTGTTGTTTGCATTGACTTCGTGGGAATTTCACCACATTTACAATAGAACCTTCATCATCTTCTTTCAACGAGACCTTCAGTCACATTTACAATAAAACCTCCATATTCTTTTTCAACTTTGTATAACTGATCCTATTTTATCATGGGTTTTTCTTCAACCATGCATGATACCCGAGTGCTTCACTTTTTCATTGTATTGTCATTTTTTTTTCGATAAGCAATTTCATTGAAAGGAGCACAAGGGGTGTCTATCCCTTACAATGAGAGAAAAAAAATATACGGAGGATGTTCAATTTTTCTTTCTTATTATGGGTTCATTTTTTGTATTTGTATTTAATGAATGTTAATAATTATTAAAGTTCTTTAGACTTTTTCTTCTTATTTTATCTACGGAGATGTTCAATTTAAATGTCTTTATTAAAGTTCCTTTTAAATTTATAATATTTATTATTTAATTAATATTTATAATTTAATTTTTTATTCACAGTTATTAGATTTTATATTTTGCAAAGTAACATCATTTGCCTAATGACATAAGCTACTTATTAGATTTTATATCACAGTTGACAAGTTCGATGTTGACCAGTACAAAATTTTCAAGTACGATGCGATATTATTCTTTCGAAAAAAATTAATTACTCAATTATATATACGATTAAATTTAGCCAACCCCGTGCATCGCACGGGTTATGGGGCTAGTAAACTTTTATTTCCCCCTACAGAATTTTAGGTGTTGTTTCCCTTAAGATATTTTTTAAAAGAATGTATGAAGTTGTAAAATATAAAAGAGAGAATAAATATATAGTACTAATTTAATTCTTTTACTCTTTTATGTTTTAATAGTCCTCTAAAACAACAAAATGCACATTAGATTTTGGGATTTGAATTTTTTATAATAAAAGTATTATTTTCTAAATACTTATAATATTTTCTTAAACTCTTTTCAGTCTCGAAAATAACCCAAAAAAATCCTACTAAGGTGGTCTAAAATATCACTACTAGAATAATGAGATAGCGACGATTTTTAATGATGGAAAATTAAATTTCGTCTCTAATTTCTTGGTCAAAAACAGTTAGTGACGACACCCTTTTTATTCATTTTTAAATCGGTTAACCCTTTATCATACAAAACTATCATATTATGTATTGCTATAATTGTTTATGATATTCTTGCAATTTCTCTATCATTTCCTTCCTTTATATAAATATATACATCTTTTTGTATAATCAAACTAATCTTCTTTAATTTTAGGTTTTTCAATATAAATGTTAATTCGTAATTCTTTATTATCTTTGTTTCTATTCATTTTCTAGCTTTTTAATATTTCTTTTTATCATAATAATTTTATTTTTTAATTCCATTTTTCCAAATTTCTTTTATTTAAAATCAATTTTTTATTTTATTTTTCTTAACTCTTCTTCTAATGTATTATATTTTGTAATTTATACATTTTTACTTATCTTCATGTTTTGATACCAGTTAAGTCATTGACCTATTAAGTTCTAGATCTATTAAAGTATATTGATATCATACTAAACAATCTTTGTATATTGATATCATTTACTAAACAATCTTTGTATACACCTTACTTTGATTGTTATGATCTATAGTATAATTGCAAATATTGTAAGTTTAGTTTTTAGTATTTTTCATAATTATTAGTTCAATTGATGAATATAAAATACGTAGTTTTATTTGTAAACAATATTCTAGTCTCTTCGTAAGCTTTTCTATCATTTCTTTGATTTCTTGTTTTTGATAGTATTAGTAAATCTTTCCACATTAACTCTAGATAAATTGCTCATATTCTATTATTTATATATGTAGTTAATTCCTCTACTTGATTTGCTAATTTATTAATGTTATTCTCTTCTACCCTTTCTGGTTCATAAAATTTAATTGGTTTTGGAAATTTGAGATCTTCTCAAATTAAATATTCTAAGTTTCTTTATGAATGATCCTAACTCAGTTATTTCATTTCTTTTAGGATAATAAATTTTTCCTATATCTTCAAATAAGCTTGGAATATCTATTCTTTACTACCGTCGTGGATTGATATTCTAAAGTTTTCAAGTTTGTTTACCAAGTTTGTATGACTATTCCATTCTTTTTCTTTTCTATCAAAATGAATTACAGCATAGCAGAGGTAAGAAAAATAAAAATATATGCAAAAACATCAACAACAAAAAAACCTAAAAAGGGTGTCTTATTTTAACCGGCCAGATTCAAGGAACTGCCGTGTATGTTCATCGGGTTATCGGGTTTAGGCCAATATAAACCGGTTTATCCAATTTTTTATTGGTTTTGGCTATTCTCAAGTTAAATAGGGCCACTCGTATCTCAGACGCGATCTATTATCGGTCCAACTGGATGAACCATTTGGATCTAATCTGGTTTCAACAAACATTGATTTGAAAACATTTATGTTATATAAATAGTAAATTAGTCACATTATCTTATGAAAATGTAAGATCAACTAGAGTTATACTTGACTGATTTTATTCATAATGGCGGTTGGAATATTTTAGAGGTGATTTTTGATAGGGCTCATAATATCATGAAGAAATTAGACAATATCATTTTTCCAACTTTTGAAAACAGTCATCATCTTGTTTCCTTAAACTTCAAGAAGGTTATACATTTTATAATCCTCCTAAGTTGATCTCCTCAAAGTTGAAGTTGTTTTGGAGTACAGTTATCGCTCCTTCCATGTCTTTTCCCATTTGACAACTATTCCATTGTAAAAATTTATGCTAGATGATAATCTCCTTCCAGTTTTCAGATGTGATGTTTGTCACATGGATGTGGAAAACTTTTTTGTTATTGTTGTTTTGGTGGTAGTCTTTTGAGTTGGCTTTCTGATATCCTAAAGTCTTCCATTAATTGATTCTTCCAATCCTCTTGCTGTAATGGATATTCGTGACGAGTATCGGAGTTTCCAACTTCAAACTATTGTGCAAGCATGTACGTTATAGTATCTTTAGTACCATCTGGTGTTTTATATTGGAAAAACCAAGTCCAACATTGGCTAGAGATATGATCTCAAAAAAATTTATAAGTGGGAGACATCCCTCACCTTACAAGTCGATTTTATGGGGTTGAGTTAAGTCTAATTTACAATTCTAAGAGTCAAAACAACACCCTATTTTATGGTAAAAAAATCTTAAAATGCATCTAGAAATTGGATTGTTGCTAGTTTTAGTCATTCATGAGTGCTTTGTTCTAGATGCATGTATTCTTTCATATAGGAATTCGTGATTTTCAAAACTTTTTCTATCTTTATGGTCAAAAAAAAAATTCTCTATCTTTGTAAATCTTCGAAAATTAAGGAAATCGTTTGGCCTCCTCTTCCTTGTTTCTAGGTCAAATGTAACACTGACGGTGCAGGTGGATTTTTCTGGCTTGCAGAATCCGGTTTATCACTTCTGTGCGTTCGGTAAAGCCATGAAAGGGAAGAAGATGAGGAGGGTGAAGCAGTTGGTGTGGATTGCTTCGGTTTGGGCAATTTGGATATTGAGAAATAGGATTGTCTTTGACGGGGAAGTTTGTAACGTTCAAAACACTATTAAGTATATTAAGCTAGTGTCGTGGGGATGGTTTATTTTCAGGAAGGGTAGGAACACAGGTGCTAGTTTTGGGGACTGGTTAAATTGCCCAATGGACTGTATGTTATCTGTGTAGACTGGGTACTCTTTTTTCCTCTCAGGGTCTTTTTCCCATAAGGTTTTGGCCCTGGGAGGTTTTAACGAGGCCCTTGGAGGGTCCCTCGCGGGTCCCCTCCAAGTTTGTATATGGGTTTGGAGCACCCCTTGTGCGCCTTTAGTGGATGTTGTTTGCTTATCAAAAAAAAAGTGTTCTCCTGGGCTATCTATTTGTGGTGAAATTTTTAGAGATTGCATGGTAACTATTCTTGGTTGTTTCTCTTTAATTATAGGTAATACATTTTCTCTTTAACTAAAACTTTGGGTGCAATCACCGCCATTGTGACTGCTTTCGACACATAATGACATATTCTTTGCACTACAACAGAATTAGTATATAGGCAGCGTTTTTTTTCATTAATGGCAGCTTGGTATTCTTGAGCGAGCGTGTATTTGGTATTCCACTCCAACAATGGGCAGCGCTTCCTAAAAAGCGCCACCCATTGCCCAAACACGTCCTCAAATAGGCAGCGCTTCCTAAAAAGCGCTGCCCATTGTCTAAACACGTGCTCAAATAGGCAGCGCTTCCTAAAAAGCGTTGCCCATTGCCCAAACACGTACTCAAATAGGCAGCGCTTCTTAAAAAGCGCTGCTCATTGCCCAAACACGTCCTCAAATAGGCAGCGCTTCCTAAAAAGCGCTGCCCATTGCCCAAACTTGTCCCCCTATAGGCAGCACTTCCTTAAAAGCGCTGCCCATTGTTTAATTTTTTTTTTTTTAGTTTTTTTCAGTTTTTGTGTATTTTCCATTTTATATTTGCAACAAAAAAATTAAATCATACATCCAAAATATTTTTTAATAGTGATATCTATGAATTTGTTGTATTTAAACCTGAATTAAATCATACATCCAAAATACACAACATATTAACTATGCTAGTTGCTATCCATGTTGAGTTTGTATTCTACTTTACCAGTTGAATCCAAGTTTTTCTTAACTCAAAGCTTCGTGCTTATTATTTATTTATTTGCTTATTATATGAGTTCAACAAAATTCAACGTAAACAATAAAACATACACAAAAGATGTGTAAGCAGTACATTTATTTATATAAATTGATAAATAGGAACATCTGAAAAGGATTTGAAGAATAAACGAATGACAATACACCTCTCTCTCTCTACTATGAACTTTTCTCTAGGACTCAATATCTTTGCTATGTGATCTTATTATACGCATGTACACTAAAGCTGCTTTGCTATGACACCAATATCATTTGGTTATTGCTTTTCCACCGCAACACCATTTGCTCCTTTTTTCTCACATCATTTCACTACTTTGATGCGAAATGAGAATGTTAAGGTATCAAAAGCAATCCATACCGTAGCAAACAAATTTCCACCAAGAAAAAAGAAAAAAATAATAGAAATAAACAAGCCAACTTTATTAGACCAATTTTAAAGAGATTAATGATGCAACAAAAAGGTGAAGTTATCGACTTCTAAAGCTTCCACAGTATCCTCATCCGATTACACAATATGAAGGAACAAAAGTACAGGAGATAACAATCGATTGCAGGATAGTAGTATTCATTTTCTTGTCCATATATATTATCGACCCTAAGAGCAAACTAAGATCATATATCCGATCTTCTACAAATTTATTATCCATCTCCAGGATGGTTTTCCTTCTATGTTGACAAAGAGTATACTATATCCAAATAACTTTATGGAGTAACCTGAAGAATTGATTTAGTGTCTTTGAACTCTTAAAACCAAAGAGAGAAAACAATTAACTAACCTCGCTTTCCCTATATGCAAAGACTTTTCAATCAATTTCTTGCATCGGTTACTAAATCTTCACCAGCCGCACATGAGGTGGGTGAAAACTACCTCAAAGCAGATTAACCTTCTCTTCACCATCCCGATCATTAGATTGTAAGACCGAGTTTGCATTTTCAAGACCGACCGGTTCTATAACTTCAGAATGGTATGAAACACTACCTTGAGCTCCCGAAGAGAAACACAGAAGATTGGTCAATGGTACTAAGCAAATAGCATTACCACCAAGTATTCAAATAAACCAGTCAAAAATGTCTTTGCATCTATCATAAGCAAAATCTGACCCTTAGAAAGACAGGAAAAAACTACTGATCTACACAACAACCACTCAAGAACCTTATATGATACGATGAAACAGATGAACTATTCCCCTAAAATTTATTGACATGCTAAAAACACAGAATTTAATTATTGTCAACCTACGTAAATATTCTACGGCTAAGATTTTGGTTTTCAAGCGATCGGAAGCAACTCAAAGAATTGCAAGTCTTTCTTGGTTAGACAAATACACTTCAATACATGAGTTAAGACTATTCAATTGACAAAAAGCAGTTTAAATTATTGTCTAGGAGAATACATAAATAAACCATGTCAAGACCTTTATTTGAACCATAAGTTACTTAAATGGGTTCCATGGAAAGGGATCTATAATTAAAAAAGATATCAAACTTCTACTATCTGCTCTGTAACCAACACTTGTTTTATTAACTTCCACTGTCAAATTGACAACAATTGTTTTAAATTCAAAAGAGAAGACAACAAAATCAGTTAGTTATTTGAACATAAACAATGAAACAGTCAATGAAAACACAATCCAGTTATTCTCACAACACTGAAAAACTAAAAAATTAATTGAATATCTTAAGAGTGACAAATCCACAAAGAGCCTCAAAATGTGTAATAGCAAGAGCCATCTCAGGTTTATGATTCCCATCCTTATACAAATCAGGATGCAATTTATGCAGCATCCTAGCCAACTCCTTATCAGGGTGAGCCTGTATAGACAAAGCCTTGGCCACAGAAAGAACCTAATGCAATGAAAACAACACAATTCAATTTCAAACTCAAAATTCAACCTTTCATTAAAAACCAAGAAACCAATTGGGGAGATCACATACCTTAAACAAGAAAGGGAGATCAGAACCCCATCTTTGAAAAACCTTATCTCCAAGAACATCAGGGTTATCTGAAATCCAATCTTTAAGGGTAACATTTTTAGAGAGAAGAAAGGATGGAGCTGAATTATGAGTACCAATCCAAAGCTCAGCATAAGAGTTAAATGTTATCTTATGGCGCCAACCGATGTTTTAAGAATAGACTCGGTGATCAATTTAGATAAAGATGCGACATACTTACAAACATAATCATCTCATCACATTGCTCATTTTAATCAAACTCACAATCATTCTTATCAAACTCTATTAGGCATTTTATCAAACACAACAAATGCCTGGTTAAAAACAGATTTTCACAAACTAAGAGCTAGAGAGACAAACATGTTTTTACAACCAAACACAATCAGATTTTTAAAGTAGCTAACAATCAATTTAAAACAAATTTTCCGCAGAGTAGCATAAGATTATTTTACAAATTAATAAACCAATCTTACCTTCTTGAAAACTTTTTGCTTGCCTCCTGCTTTTTGCCTCCGTGATTTGCTATTTGAAAAGAGTTGAGAAGTATTAATCCGAACAAAATAAAGAAGGTCGAGTGCGAGAGGAAGAGGAAGATAAGCGCAAACGAAAACTTTAGGGTTTCCAAGATTTCTCTGCGGTGAAGTCCAGAGTGCGAGAGGAAGAGGGTTTCAAGATTTCTTTTTCTTTCATTCGATTATGTGTGAGAGGAAGACAAAGAGAGATCGCAATTCGAGAGAACGAAAAAACGATGACGGCGAGAGGAAGAGAAAGAGGGTTTAGTGATTCGAGAGAGAGTGAGTGTTGAGAACACGAGAGATGAAGAGTGTGAGAAGAAGAGAGACGAAGCGTAGATGAGGATTTAGGTTGGGTTCCATTGTTGGGAATCGTAGGAGGAGGATCTCGAGAGTAAGGGTTGAGAGAAGAGAAATGAAAGCGAGAGGTTGAGAGAAGAGAAGTGAGCGAGGAATCGAGAGAAGAGAGATAAGAACGCGAGAGCTCGTGTGTGAAGGAGAACGCAGCGTTTGCTAAAAAAGCGGCGGGTATGTGCCTATTTCGTTTTCAAATACGCGGCGTTTACTAAAAACGTCGAATATTAAGCTATTTCGTTTTCAAATATGCGCGTTTGCTAAAAAGCTTTGGGTATGTGGTGGCTATCTCGTGTTCAAAATACGCAGCGTTTGATAAAAACGTCGAATATTAAGCTATTTCGTTTTCAAATATGCGCGTTTGTTAAAAAGCGCTGGGTATGGGGTTAGCGTGTTTGGGTATAGGTGGCGTTTTAAGGCAAAACGCTGCTCATGGTGGCGCTCTTTTTTAGCCATTCTGGCGTAGTGTTGTTTGAGTATTGGTGGTGCTTGATGCTCGTGATCCCTCACTTGTTCACCAGATGCTTAGATACAGACGAGGAAATTGTCTACTCAAATCTTCAAGTCTGAACTTCTGGGTTACTGATATATGTTTAGATAAGGTTATTATTGCGTAGTCAAACTTGTCAATTATGTTGATCAAAAAAAAAAAAACTTGTCAATTATGGAACATCAATTCAAAATTTGCTTTGGTGGGACAATATTCCAAACTTTATTAGGATTTTATTTCGTAATTAGATAAGATTAGTTGTCTCTTGGGCTCCGAGTTATGTTTCCCCAATTTTTGGTTTTATTCACTGTAGAGTTGTTGCAGATGCTTGTTTTATTTTCCTGACAAAGATTTTAGCCTAGCCCCCTTTTGGTCTCTTTTGTATTTTTCTTTTTATTTCTTTTTAATTAAATGAAGAGGAATACTCTTTTTTCTAACTGATGATTTTTCCTTATTGAGAGTTTGCATCAGAAGTTATTTAATTATAAACATTTATGATCAGTTATAACTAAAAAATAAAATAAAGATTACAAATTTGCTAAGGCCAGATAACATGGAAATCTATTCCATCTTAACTCCACCACCATCTAGCGAGTATTCTAGTATCCTCGGTTTATCGCATATATGCACGAATAAGGATTGGTGGTGGAGTTAAGATGGAATAGATTGGTGGTGGAGCTAAGATGGAATAAGTATTCTAGTTTCCTTATGAAGCAGACACGAATATCATTTTCATTCCGATCGCAGTTGAGTACTATTTGTACTTGTAGATATCTGTTGACATTCCTTGGTGGAGTCAAAAATATCGCAAGGAAGAGCAAAAATACAAAACTACAAACCAAATAAGATTTTGGTCCACTTTCTAATCCACTACTATTTTAACTGTAATCCATCTATGATACATCCTTTTCATTGAATTGTTCATGACAACTTCCTTGAAGACCCAAAAAAAACTTGGTTACAAGTTAATGGTTTATCAAAATGCTCCTCTCAACCCCTCACAGCCACACGTTGAAGGGTGCGCAAATAGAAGTTAAAGGTGATCACCTTTCATAGGTCATTGTCTCAAAAAGGATGGAAGATCTTTCCAACCCGCAACAAATAAAGTGAATGCTTGTGTTGGTTTTCCACTAAAAGGAAAACCATGTTTTGTATTAGTGGGTCTTTAAGTATGATCATACACTCTAGCTACTTAAATAAATCAAACGCATATGTATTCAACTTTAGCTTCAAGATTGGTTTTAGTCTTTTAGGAAAAAATTAAGTGTTTCGAGAAAACTATATTGTCTTATGTTCTATTTTGGAAATGTTATGTTTGTAGTTATCTCATAATTAAATATCTAGCTATGCTTAGATGGGAGATTTTTTTTATAAGGAATGATTCACTGATGGGAGCACTAGGGGTGCTCAAAGCCAATACAACAAACAACAAATCTTCACAACGACCCCTACAAAACACACAGACACACCGCATCCTCTTTTGACTAAATAAGATTTCGCCTGAAAAGCAAATCCCGAACAAAGAGTGAGCTGGTGAGCATTCTCTACCCAAAACTAATAACTTTCGACGAGATAGTTTTCTTCCATAGAGTCTTAAAAACCAAGTTGCTATTTGTTATACCCCAAATTTGTCCGCTCTCTAGTTTACTACGGTCATTTTTATTTTTACTTGTTTTGCGTGTCGTAAGTCCTAGGTCCTATTACCGCAAGTTAGCTTTTGGGCTCGTTTGGATGTTATATCGTTTTATTAGGTATGTACTTAGTAATTCACTTTATTGGGTCTATGTTAGATTTTCGCGTTTAGGCTTTGGCCCAGCTTGTCCTTTTTTAGATTTGTATTTTTAAAATAATCTTTTCTCTAATTTAAAAAAAATCAGTTTTTTTATTTACAGTATCACCAAAACAAAATTAAAATTACATAAAAAAATAAATACTAAAAAATTAAAATGTAAAAAAGAATATTAAATAATTAGGAATCACAGATCCCCCAAAAAGGGGGGTGGTGGTGTTAGTAACATCAACCTTCAACCCAGCAAATCTACTTGTCCAATAAGTCTACATGCCCAGCAAGCCTGCTTGTCCACACATCAACTTGCCCATCAAGTTTCCACACCAAACCCTTCACCTATAAAAAGAGAGTCAACTCCATAATAGCAGTGATTCAACAAGAACAATGAACATATTCTCTCTCTCTCTCAGCGAAACTTTCGCTCTCTCCCCCTCCCTTTTCTATTTTATTTTTCTTTTAGTTAATTTATTTTGTTTGAATATTACTGATAATTATTTTTCACTAGTTGCATTCTTCATTTATTATGTTTTGTCTCCTTTATTAAATCAAAAATTATTTTCTCACAAATAAAAAACACCAACACACAAACATTTTCTACCCAAGAACTACGTAGCATTTGATTCTCTACCAGGAGATACTTAGGAGCAGAGGAGAGCTCACATCTATCAATTGAACTAATGAAACCTTTTTTTTATTTTTTTCTAATTTTTTTATTTCCTATCTTTCAAAAAATAACAAAAATAACTAAATATTTATCAAAATCGTTTTTTTAATTTTTAAAAATGGTAATATCATTATTTTTGAACTAACATTTGTTTTTGAATAATTAATTAAAAAGTAACTTTTTTTGAGAAGGATGTTGCGGGGTGTTAATATATTCCCCGCTCATAAACGACTCTCGAACCTAAACCTAAACTTAGCCCTTATCCAAATCAAAGAGATTTATCAAACCTTAGCCTTTAAACTAAAGTTTGATGGCGGCTTCATTCTAAAACTTCGAAGAACTCATCCTCCGAATTTTTCTGTTGCTTCACTATTGCTTCCTCATTATGCACCAATTGCGCATTAACCAAATAGTTGTAACAAGATCGCGCCGTGAAGCTTTTACTATATTCCAATGTTCAAATCAAATAATCATCACTACCAGCAAACAAACTAACATCTTGCAAAATGGAATTAAGAACATTGGCCTCCTCAACCAACATTGGCTCATCAAGATGGGTCCAAGGTAAATTCCATCGCCAAACATTATTAACCCAATTGCCCAAATCAACTACCATCACGTGATTCACCCTACAACCAACAAAAAGAATAGGAAAATCCATCTTCGAAGGCCTTTGTCCAATTCAATGGTGATGCCAAAAATCTACTCTACGGCCATCCCCAACCACCTTCTATTGCACACCTCCAACCAGCTTTCAGAAATTCAATCCTTTCCCAAATAAATAAGATCACGCCACCACAAAGAATCAAAATCTACTCCCCCACGGAATTAGAGCCGTTAAAAAAGTTTGAGAATCGAATCCTATATCTATGAGTTATGATTGCTCTCCAACTAGCACCCTCATTGGACAAGATGCGCCATTTCCACTTGGTCAATACAGCAATATTAAACAATTCAAGATTTTTATACCAATTGGATGACTGTTACAAAAGAAGAGTCAAATAGTCCTGGTCAAAGTCTACATGCCACATCAAATGCCACTGGGCAACAAGACAGTGACTAGTCACTCCACACATAGATGAAGTAACTAAGCTGAATGCTTCTCACTGAAAACATTCACTCGGTTACTTTCCCTTTCTCTCTTATCTCTATAGCTTAGGGTTTATTCTTCTTTTGTTGTAAATTAATCTGGATCCAATTCAGTTAGAGGTAGTTTTAGAATTAGTTTCAATTCCGTTTCAATTCAGTTGCTGACTCTTCGATCTCAACTGTGTGTATATATATATATATATGTATGTATTGATGTAAATAGTTGAGTCATTGAATGAGAAATAATCTTTCAGTTTTACTCTCTCTTGATATCTCTCTGTTCTTGAGTCTGCATTTCACCATGGATGTGAAATTCCAATTCTATTATGGTATCAGAGCTCCTTTCTAGGGGCTCTGCCACCGTCTTTCGCTGCTCATCGAGATTCTCTTCTACTCATTCGATTTTCTCATTCAATCTTCGATTTCGTTTTCCGTTTTTTTCTCTTCAATCTCTCTTGAAGCATTTCTTGCTCGATTATTGCAATGGCAGAAGTGATTGTTACTGAAAACAACAATGGAAACAATGGAAACGAATCTGGTTCAACCAAACCATATCAAAGTGATATGATGAACCCTTACTTCATGCATCCGAGTGATAATCCGGGAACGGCGATTGTCTCTCCTCCGCTCAACGGCAACAACTACCACACTTGGTCTAGATCAATGATGGTGGCGTTGAGATCGAAGAACAAAGTTCACTTCATCGATGGAAGTCTTCCAAGGTCGTCGAGTGATAATACTGATTCTCTTGCTTGGGATCTTTGCAACATGATGGTTATCTCATGGATTAACAATTCCATTGTACCTGAAGTCTCGCAAAGCATACTTTGGATGGATACCGCTGCTGAAATCTGGAAGGATTTGAATGACAGATTCTACCAAGGGGATATGTTCCGCATTTCTGATCTTCAAGAAGAAATATATACGACGAAACAAGGTGACCTTCTATTTCCACTTATTACACTAAGTTGAAGAAATTATGGCAAGAACTTGAGAATTTTTTGCCTGCACCTAAGTGTAATGCTGATTCTACCACTGATTGCAATGCTGAGATTAAATTTAAGGAGTATAGGGAGAGGGTAAATGTCCTTAGGTTCCTCAAAGGTTTGAATGAACAATACTCCCCTGTTAGATCCCAAATTATGCTCATGGATCCTCTACCTAATTTGGCAAAAGTTTATTCTCTGTTGATTCAACAAGAAAGAAGCTCTGCCCTTCCTGTGGAAGAATTGAAAGTTCTGGTTGTAGGTAATTTCACAGGAAGAGGAGGTACTAGGGGTAGAGGTGATAGAGGTGGAAGAAATGGCTCTGGTGGTAGAGGAAGGGGCACTAAGATGTGCTCTCATTGTGGAAAAATTGGTCACACCGTAGATGTATGTTATAAGAAGCACGATTATCCTCCTCACTTTGGACAAGTTAGCTCCAACACTGTCAACAATTGCATTGCTGACAACACTGATGGTAATGAAGATGAGACAACCACCATCAAAGATAACACTGATTCTAGAGAACATGGCTCTAATTCAGGTTTCTCAGGCTTCACTGCAGAGCAATACAAGGCCATTCTAGCACTCATTCAAGGTTCAAACACATTGCCATCTCATAAGGTCAACCACTATACCACCATCAAGTCAGGTATTATCTGTGCCCTTCCTAACTCTAAGAAAGAAAAACTGTGGATCATAGACACAGGAGCCACCATACATGTTTGCTATTCTAGACAATTGTTTGATTGCCTTAGGATTATTGAACCTGTCACAATCACATTATTAAATGGAACCATAGTGCATTGTAATCTTGCAGGCACAATACACCTAGATGACACCCTTGTGCTCAGTGATGTTCTCTATATACCAAATTTATCTTTTAATTTGATTTCCATATCCAAATTAACTGATGATGTAGACTGTGATTTGCATATTAACAGACCTAAATGTATGATACAAGACAACCAAACGGAGAAGGTGATTGGGATAGCTGAACGGAGGAGTGGATTGTATCATCTTGTGTTTCCTAGTCTCAAGCCATCAACAATTACACAATCTGTTAACAATTTCGGTACATGTAACCTAGATAAGTTCCTCACTGTCAACACTCTAAATAGCCTAGATAGCAAAATGCAATGTAAAGTTTGGCACATGAGATTTGGCCACCCCTCTTGTGAGAAAATGATTGGAATTAATAAATTTTTTCCTGTTGTTAAATGTGTTGTTTTTGATAGTCCATGTGATATATGCTTTTATGCTAAACAGAAAAGGCTCCCCTTTCCCAATAGCACAACTACTTCTGAAAAATGCTTTGACATTGTGCACATGGATATATGGGGTCCCTTTTCTGTTTCATCTATTTTAGGATATCGGTATTTCCTTACTATTGTTGATGATAAAAGTAGATTCACATGGATTTTTCCCATGAGATTAAAGTCTGAAACAACATCACTAGTTAAAGGATTTGTTTCACTCATTGATACTCAATTTAATGTGAAAATTAAGTATATAAGAACTGATAATGGCAATGAATTCTTACTAAAAACTTTTTATCAAGAAAAGGGCATTTTGCATCAAACATCATGTGTTGGTACTCCTCAACAAAATGGAATTGTTGAAAGGAAGCACCAACTCATCTTGAACACGGCTAAAGCTCTAATTTTCCAAGCCAATCTTCCTAAATTTTTTTGGGCACATGTTATTAGTCAAGCAGTACACATTATAAACAGATTGCCAACTAAGTTCTTATCACATGTCACTCCTTTTGAAACTCTATATGGACATATTCCAAATATAGACAATTTGAAAGTCTTTGGTTGTCTATGCTTTGCTAGTACGATCAAAGCAAATAGGAAGAAACTAGATCCTAGGTCTAGAAAATGCATTTATCTAGGATTCAAACATGGTGTCAAAGGACACCTTCTATTTGATGTTAATTCTAGAGAAATTTTCCTATCTAGAGATGTAAAGTTCTTTAAACACTTATTTCCTTATAAGATTGCTTTGAAATCTGATAAACACACACATAGTGACATATCTAGTCACACTTTTGAAAATTCTATTCCATATTTTGACAATTGTCACCAAAATACCCAAAACAACTCAAATTCAGATAACACAACTCATCCAAATACTCAAAATAACCCAAACTCAGATAACATAGATCATCCACATCCATCTTCCCAAGACCCAACTACAAATAGTTCAACTCAACCAGTAGAACAAAATCCTCCTACCCTACCAGAATTAGATGACCTACCCCAATCACATATCACTTGTGAATCAGATACAACTACCACATTTAATACTGAATCATCACCTCCTAACACCTCTCACACCCAAACACAACCCTCACTCACTCAAATTGACCAAGATACTCTTAGAAGGTCAACTAGAACCCGCACTCAGCCATCTTACCTCAAAGATTACCATTGCTCCTTACTTCAAGATACAATCCACAAATCTGAATCATCATTCTCCAAGACACTCTCCATAGGTAATCTTTATCCCATTTCTAATGTTATATGCTATGATAGACTTTCCTCATCTCACAAACAGTCCACCCTTACCCTTTCCTCCATCACCGAGCCTTCTTCTTTTGAGGAAGCAATGTGTGACAACAATTGGAAGAGTGCTATCTTGGCTGAGTTGAATGCTCTACATAAGACTGAAACTTGGAAACTAGTTCCCTTGCCTCCAAACAAGAAGGCTATCGGCTGCAAATGAGTTTTTAAACTCAAGTTACATGCAGATGGAAGTGTTGAAAGACACAAGCAAGACTGGTCGCCAAAGGTTTCACCCAAACTGAAGGCCTGGATTACTTAGAAACCTTTAGCCCAGTAATAAAAATGAGCACCATCAGACTTCTCCTAGCTGTGGCAGCAAACCAGCATTGGCATTTACATCAATTAGATGTCAATACTGCTTTCCTTTACGGGGACCTTGATGAAGAAGTCTATATGAAACCTCCCCCAGGCTTGCCTCTTGATTCTCCCAACCTTGTTTGCAAACTCCAAAGATCATTATATGGTTTGAAACAAGCAAGTAGGCAATGGAATGCCAAGCTGACTGAAACCCTTATTGGACTTGAATACATACATTAAGTTCAAATATGATTATTCTCTCTACACCAAACACTGCTCAAGTGGATTCACTGCTATACTCGTATATGTAGATGATCTAGTGTTAGCTGGTACTAGTATATAAGAGATTAAAAGGGTCAAGTCCATTTTAGATGAAAAATTCAGTATAAAAGATTTGGGGAACCTCAAGTACTTTCTAGGATTTGAAGTAGCAAGAAACAATGAAGGAATTTCCTTATGTTAGAGAAAGTGTGCACTGGATTTACTTGAAGAGACTGGTTTACTGGGGACAAATCCATACTCCACCCCCATGGAACCAGGATTACAATTGCATAAGAGCATGGGTCAAGCTATCAATGATCCTACTGTTTATAGAAGATTGGTAGGAAGACTCCTATACTAGACTCATTCTAGGCCTTAACTATCATATGCAGTAGGTAAACTTAGTCAATTTATGGAGAAACCTATTGATATCCATATGCTTGCAACTATGAGAGTTTTGAGGTTTGTTAAAAACAAGCCTGGTCATGGTTTATTTTTCAGAGCAGATTCACCATATGTCTTAAAGGGTATTGTGATTCAGGTTGGGGTGCATGCCCGGATACTAGGAGGTCCACAACAGGTCTTTGTTTCTTTCTTGGATCATCCATTGTGTCATGGAAGAGCAAGAAACAAAGTATAGTCTCTCGGTCATCATCAGAGGGAGAGTATAGGGCTCTTGCCCAAGCAACTTGTGAAGCACAATGGTTGCTTTATTTAGTGAAAGATCTCAGAATAAAACACTCTGCACCTACAGTCATATATTGTGATAACAAATCTGCTTTGCACATAGCTGCAAATCTTGTGTTTCACGAGCACACCAAACATATTGAAATAGGCTGTCATGTTGTGTGTGATAAGATACGAGATGGAACTCTGCACTTACTGCCAATTACATCAAAGGAACAAGTTGCAGATATATTGACAAAGCCCCTTAGTCCTGGTCCTTTTTCTGCACTTCATACTAAGCTTGGGATGATTGACATCTTCAGCTTAAAGGAGGCTGTTACAAAAGAAGAGTCAAATAGTCCTGGTCAAAGTCTACATGCCACATCAGATGCCACTGGGCAACAAGACAGTGACAAGTCACTCCACACATAGATGAAGTAATTAAGCTGAATGCTTCTCACTGAAAACATTCACTCGGTTACTTTCCCTTTCTCTCTTATCTCTATAGCTTAGGGTTTATTCTTCTTTTGTTGTAAATTAATCTGGTTGCAATTCAGTTAGAGGTAGTTTTAGAATTAGTTTCAATTCCGTTTCAATTCAGTTGCTGACTCTTCGATCTCAACTGTGTATATATATATATATATATATATATATTGATGTAAATAGTTGATTCATTGAATGAGAAATAATCTTTCAATTTTACTCTCTCTTGATATCTGTTCTTGAGTCTGCATTTCACCATGGATGTGAAATTCCAGCTCTATTAATAGTGAAATAAGTATCCCCTATAATATAAGACAAGGTCGACTTTCAGCTCCCCCCCCCCAATCACCAACATGTGTTACCAGCCAATAAAATCGTGCCACATATGCCTTCCTTTTCAGCAATAATCTCCCACAAAAAATCATCATCCTGAACAACCCAACAATAATGTGCCACTAGGACACATGCAGTGCGATGATGCACGGGAGGTGATTAATGCGCCTCTGGATGTATGTCCGTATAAAAATATAGAGTGGGGTATATTGGTAAGCAAAGCGATATAAAAAAAACCAAAATGATTTTGATAATAAAAACAATGAGTGCTAAAAAAAAAAATTGTGGGACCTTAATTTTTCTTTAGATTAATAATGGACATAAAGTTTGCATTATTTACAATTAATGTTATCAAAAATGTCTCCCAAAATTGATTAATAAAGTAGTCGGTGTAAAGTGTATCATACTATAACACATACATGACTAAGTAATACACATAAAGAGACTTATAAAAAATAAAAATTAAAGTAGCCAGGTGTAAAGTGTACAATACTATAACACATACATGACTAAGTAACACACATAAGGCGAAGAGGCAACAATAATAGCCTTGGTGGGATGAGACAACAATGTCGGTCCAAAAATATAGAGTGGGGTATATTGGTAAGCAAAGTGGGGTAAAAAATGAGGGGTACATTTTGATAATAAAAAGTGTTGGACAAAAAAATTTGTCGGGTATGTCGGTCCAAAAATATAGAGTGGGGGTAAATTGGTAAATAGTGAAGTACAAAATGAGGGGTATATTGGTAAATGGTGGGGTACCAAAAATAGAGTGTGGGGTATGTCGGTCCAAAAATATAGAGTGGGGGTATATTGGTAAACAGTGTGGGGTACAAATGAGGGTATATTGGTAAATGGTGGGAATAAAATTTTCCCACCAAAAGTGGATAAAAAAAAAGAGTGTTGGAAAAAAAAATTTGTCGAGGATATGTCTTTCCAAAAATATAGAGTGGGGGTATATTGGAGTGTAGTACAAAATGAGAGGTATATTGGTAAATGGTAGGAGTAAAATTTTCCCACCAAAAGTGGATAAAAAAATAGTGTTGGAAAAAAAAATTGTCGAGGGTATGTCGGTCCAAAAATATATAGTGGGGGTATATTGTAAAAGCAGTCAAAGTACAAAATGAGGGTATATTGGTAAATGATAGGGCACAAAATATAGAGTGGGGGTATGTCGGTCCAAAAATATAGAAGAGGGGTATATTAGAAAGCAGTATGAGTCTGAAATGAGGATATATTGGTAAATGGTGGGGAAAAATTTTTTTCCCACCAAAATGTCAAAAGATGCTATTAAGATGCCACTATGTCTTAATAAAGAGGGGATATACCCCATATATCCATATGGTCTCCACACATAACCAAAAACCTTGGACCCAATTACTGGTTGTTTGCATTTGTGGGGTACTCATCACGTGTGCTTCCTTCATAATGGTTAATACCAAAAGTCTACTTTGTAAACTATTTTAACAAAGTACATACACCCTTAGACACAATGATGAATAGAAAGTATCTAGCTAAATACCAAAAGTCACTACTTTGTTGACTACCTTAACAAAGTACATACACCCTTAGACACAATGGTTAATAGAAAATATCTAGCTAAATACCAAAAGTCTACTTTGTAGACTATTTTAACAAAGTACATACACTCTTAGACACAATGGTTAATAGAAAGTATCCAACTAAATACAAAGCGTCTATTACTTTGTTGACTACCTTAATTAACAAAGACATACACCTTTAGACATAATGGTTAATAGAAAATTTTCAGCTAAATATCAAAAGTTTACTTTGTAGACTACTTAAACAAAGTACTTACACTCATAGACACAATGACTAATAGAATGTATCCCGCTAAACCACAAAACAAGCACCCAAAGTCAAGCACCCAAAGTGCCAGACTACAACTCAATATTACACGTGTCTAGCAATGTGTCACAACTATTATGTTTTTTCAATTATTTTAGCACGCCTTATATTTTAAACGTCTCACTAATCGATAAACTCCAGTAATATGAACTGCCATATTTATTGTCTCAACGTAACAAATTCACTCCATGTATGTTTGTTTCGATTAAACACTTTTGGTCTGCCCGCACGGGAATTGTGTCTAGTTAATTTGTAAAATATTGATTGAACTATTTATAGTTTTTGGTGAAAACATAAAAGAGAAAAAGTTCAGAAGAGTGAACTTTTTTTTATAAGCAATTAACAAATCATAAATCGGTACAAGCACCCCATTGGACAAGAACACCAACCAAAAAACTCAAAATTGCATTTTTGCCCTTCTTTCCCAAAAAACCACCCTATGAAATCATCTTTATTTGAGCTAGCACAGCGTCACATTCCCCTACTACATGCACCTTTGAATGTGATTCTAACTCCCCTCTTCTTTTTACCACAAATGCACCTGTTGTGATGGTTGAAATTTGAAATGATGGATCGGATCCATATATGGCACACCCAAGATACCCATCCAACCATATACCTAGGACCAAATTTCACTAGCAAAAGTACAACTACATAAACTGTGACGTAAATATTCATTTTCTTTGAAGCAAAATACACATGACATATCATGAGGAGAATCAATTATACCTATCTATGCCGAAGAGTCCCTCGTAGGAAGAAGAGACTCTGTCAAGCAACAATCTGCACTCAAAGATCTGGACTCATTTGTTGGTGTGAAAATTCTCTCGATAGTTTGTCTTTTAGTGGTATAGTTTGAATCCTTTTTGTACTCATTTGTAAGCGAGATTCGGTACCCCTTTACCTCCAATTAATATACTTTTGACTTATAAAAAAAAGATCTGGACTTTCCACGAAACCTTACACTTCCAAAGCTGGTTGACTACTGATGTTGTATCCTCCACACCCAAGAGTTGATGGTTCCCAACCAAAAGCTCATGGCAACTAAGAAGGTAGAATTATTTTCAATGGGGTTGTGCAAGAATTTGGGAATTTTGACACAAATTAAAGTGGTATGGTTTAATTATATGTGAGCCGCAGGTTTCGATTGAGTAGTAGGCTGAGATGCTCTCCAAGCTAAGAAGCAGCTGGAGTACTCCAAGTGCGATGTTGAGATGCTTTTCCCCGCGTTGGGCGAGGGCTGGAGTACTCTGATACTTAAGTCAGCATAGAGAATAGGTGATATGTCGTGATAAATGCATACCTGTTGCATTAATGTGGGTGTATTTTTATAGGCAAGAGTACTAGAAACGCAGTAAGGACCTTGACCGTCGGATTTGGCGATTTGATCTCCGGGGATCGTTTGGCATGAGAAAGGAGTTATTTTTGGGGCCTGTTTATTATAGTCTGCCAAATAGATTCATTTCCTTGATAGGCTTTGACCAGTCCAGAACAATATGGGAGCTAGATTTGTAATCTTTCTCAACTCTGATTGATGCTTGAATATTTTTGGCTGCCTTTGGTTATCAAAAGAGGATATTGATGTAACAAATTGGAGTACCTTTTGAATTTTCTATTCATATATTGTGCTCTTCACAACAATCTCCCTCAACCAATCGGGTTTGACCATCTCCTTCACATGAGATGGTGAGCAGCTAACCTTAGGTCAACAGTGGTTATGGGACAGAGAGCCTAGAGAGTCGCATTTTGACTGTGATTCTCAAAGTAGCCATTTGTTGTACACCAAATAAACTAACTAAGAAAACATGCATATAAACTAAATCGGTACTATTTATGATTTTGTAATATAAACATATACCTTTGCCACCTCCTTGCTAACTCGTTCCTCCACACACACACACGCACGCACGCGCACACACACACGCGCACACGCGCGCGCGCACACACACACACACAATGAACTTTTCCTCTGTTTGTTTCATCATCAGTGTTGGATCAATTTGTGAGCTGCTCGAGCCAAGACGCGCAACACCTTCAAAGTATTTCTTTATCTCGACGCCTCTTCCAATTGTCCGAACAACACCAACATGAACTTTTCCTTTGTTTGTTTCATCATCTGCGTTGGATCAAGTTATGAGCTGCTCGAGCCAAGACGCGCAGTACCACCAAAGTATTTCTTTATCTCGATGCCTCTTCCAACTTCCCGAACAAGACCAACATGCTCAGGCGTTTCAATGGTAGCGGTCAAAATATCAATCTTTTCTCGAGGAATGAAAGATCCTTGACTGCACAAATCCATAAGTTCATCCTGCAAAAAAAACATGTTCACGTGTTAGAATTAAATTAATTAAAATCACAATCAATTGAATACGTGATTAGTTGAAACTTTTACTTATCATAGATGTAACCCATCAAATTTGTGAAAGATGAAAGTAGAAAGTAAAAAGAGTGAAACCTAGAGAAATGGGAATCAAGAAAAGTGATGTTGATATTAGGGCGACGACAACACTGAGTTAGAAAGAACACCAACAACGTCAATTTGGGAGGGATGGCAGACAGAGCAAAAACTCAATACATAGTAGGACATGGCGACAACAAGCTAGTGAGGCGAGGAGAGTTTTAGGGAAATCATCATGAGGGCGAATTGTGTTTGCAGAGAAGGGAAGTGCGTTTTGCAGAGACTTATGAGGGCGAATGAGAGAGAGAGAGCATGAAAATTTTGAGGTAATCTAAAAGACCTTTCTAATCGATTGTTTTAACAACCGATAAAAATATATTTGAAATAGACAATTCTAATCGCATGTTAATACAACTGATTTCAAAGACTTTTTTCAAAAACATTTCTAATCGGTTTTTAAATCAACCGATTCAAAATGTCTAAAGAAAACTCTCATATCTCTCTTTAATTGTAAAATTATCATCGCATCTACATTTAACACCAGTTGTTCAAACAACCGATTTAAAATTGTGCTTTCTAAAACAAATTCTCAATAGTGCTATATTGAACGTGAAACTATATTGACAAGCAATAGAACCATGTTCTGGTTATCTGAGCATGGCTTACTGGGGTCATGAGACACGTTATTGCTGATCTCCATAAGCTTTGGATAAGACCAAAGATGAACTCATATTACGTGATGAAACAACTAGCTAATCCCTATTTAGTTGCGTTAATAAATCGCCATCATTTTCTAGTGGTTCTTGAAATTCCACATTATTAGTTAAGACGATAACTAAACCATTTTAATTTGTTCGGCTACAGATTAAGTGATGGTACTGTTGCCAACTAATAAATGTGCGTGATATTGGGCATATTGAACTAGTTGTTACGACAATTAGTTGATGCTATATGTGAGAATCATACAGGTAACGAATTAAACAAGATGTATGAATTGATTGTTACAAAACAACACATTTCATTATCCATTCTTTTGTTCACTAATAAAAATTTAAATACTTCGATCATGTATTGAGTTTAGGTATGGAATATGAAATACAGGAAAGAGCTAGTGTATTTATCTTGTCACCTGATTAGATAGCCTCACAACACGAGAAGATGGCTGCGAGAGAATATGATAAGTAGAAGACGCCGAGAACAATCCAAAATGAAGTAGGAACCAAAACCAACTATCTAGTGCCGCTAAGCATATCCTAGAAATTGATATAACTCCTAAAGGATAACTTCCTCCCAAGCGAACATGTGTCGCCTCCAAGGGATAGCCCAAACCTATACCACGGACAATAACAAAGGAATTTGGATTATTTGCCACTAAAAAAAGTCAATGAAACTCGGAGCTAAGCGAAATATCTCCTAGCCAAACATCATGCCTGAACAAGGTAGTAAGAGGAATACTCAGCTAATCAAAGTAGGCCAACGATCTGATGGCCTGCCCATACTTAGAGACAAGGACATTCTTCCACAAGGCCTCTTCCAAGTGAGGAACCCCCACCACCACTTGCTAACAAGAAGACATTAACTGCTGTGAGATCCGTCTCCCCTAGGCCACCACCATTCTTAGGTTTACAGATATCTGACTACCTTACTCACAAAATTCAACCCCAAATCTCCCCTCAAAACAAGTTGCTCTGCAACTTGACGGCCTCCTTCCACACTGCCACCGGCATCTTAATATACGAGAGATAAAAGATATGAATGTTAATCAGGACTGAGTTAAGCAGGACAATTCTCTCACCAAGACTAATAGATCTATATGCTTCCAACTTTGAAGCATTCCTTGTAACACTTGAAGCGTGTGGTCTCAAGTTGAAACCTTCCAAGGGTTCGTCCCCACTGGGAGTCTGAGATACTAAAAAGGAAAGGATCCTCTCTTGTAGATCAAAAATCTAGCCCCAATGGCCAAGAAATCCACTGAGACGTTAACACTAATCAAACTGTTGTTAGCAAAACTCATTTGAAGTCCCATAGCAAGCTCAAAAGTCTGCAAAACAGTCTTCATAGCTCACAAATTTGCTACGAATGCCTCTCCAATCAACTGAGTTTCATTCGCAGATTGCAGGTGAGAAACCAGCAGACCCTAATCCCTCACTGACACCCCAGTAAAGAGATGACTACAATCTAACACATTAGCCCACTCAAGCCCTCTGCAACTAAAAGGAACAAAAAAGGAGCAATGGGATCACCTTGCTTCAGCCTCCTCTTAATACTAACCTTCTCAGTCGGGCACCCATCGGCCAAGACTGGTTTCTAAAGAAAACGCACCCTCTAATCCAAACCATCCCTCTATCATTGAAGCCAAAGCGCTCCAACATATAATCCAAAAAACTCCAACTAACTCAAGTCATAAGTCTTCTCAAAATTCACCTTAAAGGTGAGAATTAACACTAATGCTTTGACTAGAAACAAGACAATGAAAAGGATAATAAAATGTCCATACTCCAAAGTCTACTTTAGTTAACACCTAAACCACGGGTGAACGATATACTTAATTAAGATGTGAAATTATATCATTGCTTACGTCACATAACACGCTGTAATCAACTACAAAGGATATTTTTTATTGCTTACATGATCATTATTTTTTATTTTGTAAAAAAAAAAGATAATTTTATCCACACGTGGTTTGACTTATCAGCCAAAAAATAACCGACGCCAGATTCCTCCTTCGTAGCTTTATTATGTTAGTTTTTATTTTATTTTAGTCGGAAAATATGTTAGGTTTTCATAAACTAAATCAGCCTTATTCTATTATTTATTTATATAAATAAACCGAACCCTAATTAGTATTATGGACTCATATATAAGTAAAAAATAACTATTTTCCACTCTTTAAGAAAATTAGTTATTTTCTTTTAATATTTTCAAAGTTATGAAAAAACTAATTGCAGCACCTAAATTGCTTATGATATTTATTGAAAAATGCAATCTTAATTTAATTCAAGAATACTTTTGAAAAACATTATTTAATAGGATACACGTAGTTTAAAATTACTTAAATTTGAAACTACTTATTGAATATTTTTTTGGTTGTTTATATATAAGACTGTAAGATTTGAAGTAATACTTAAATTTAAGTCGTTAAAAAGAAAATTTACACTAGAAAAAAAAACTTTATACAATGACTACTTTCCATCAATTTATGTGAGCTATTAAAAAAATAATAATAACAACTTAAAAAGAGTAGGTATTTATATCAATTTGTTAAAGGTAACACCAATCACCAGACTTATATCAATACCTACTCTTTTGTGATAGAATGGGCCAATCCCTCGATCGGAGGCCTATATGCAGTAGCGGGCCTCAACTGTCAAAGGTAACGCGTTATTATTGACACCTTTTATTTTCTAATATGCCCCCTAATGAGTTAGTTCGTTTTTCTCTCAAAAATACCACAGCTTATATGTTAATAGATTTCAATTTTAGTTAATTTGCAAATAATTTATAACACAAGGAAGTTAACAACCAGACGACGATGCAGCCAAGTTTTGTTTAAAAAAAGACCACCTTAATTTTCGATGATTGAAGCTAGTTAGGTTTGTCACATCATATCCAAGGCAATTGGTATACCTCTGAGTTTTTCAAATAGTTTTTTTGATCAATGCCGAAAACAAGCTGTGCTAGGGTTTAGACTAGTTGTCGCAGCCTTCCATGGCTGCTGACACTATGTAGGTCTTGTCGCCTGCTCAGGCTATTTCCCTCACACGGAATCCCAGGCGCACAGAGTTGTCTTGTCCCCATCAGTCAACGTGTCGCAGTCTGGTATTGGATAACTATTCATCTGCAATCCGATTGGACAAGAGATAGGATGCTTTTTCTTGAAACGATAGCACTTGTCCCCCGTCGTCAGCGCTTGCCTCGTCATTTGCGCGCTGTCCCTCTCGCTACGGACGAGCGGAAGTGTCGCGTTCACGGCGCTGCGCGCGCGAGATGTCGGCGTCAAAGAAATTGTGTCTTCTCAGTTTGTGGGACCAGCGCTTCCCCTTGTTGGAGCTGCACCAATCAACTCGTGTGGGTCGACTCAATTCCACCATTGCTCGACCGTGGAGTTGCGGACTCTGTTCGGATTTGATGCTCAGAAGCTATTCGGTTTTGCCAACGCAATTCTTCTCACAAAGAGGCAACAAATGCTAAAACAAAAAATGTCAAATCTTTTGCACAAGTTTTGATGGGATCCGAAAATAAGACCTATGATATTCCAATTAGTCAACTGCCTTGTCTGTGCTTCAAAGGAGAAGATTTATCGATCTCAATTTCGGAAGAGGAGTATATGACAGGTTTGGAAGAATGCAAAACACACCTTCTTGGCCGAATTTTACTTGCTAAGGGAGACTCTCCTATCAAGTTCGATGCTTTGAAATCCAAACTACAAGCGCTCTGGAAATCGACAGGTAAGTGGGGACTAATTTCTTTAGGGAAAGGATACTTTGAGTTTTCCTTTTCTTGTGCTGAGGATTTCCGAAGAGTCCAGTTGCAGCCTTCTTGGCAGTGCAAGCCATGTCTGCTTCGTTTGTTTGCCTGGCAGTCTGATTTTAATCCTTCGAAATTCAAACATACACATTCTCAATGTTGGATTAGGATAACAGGACTAGCTCAAGAATATTGGAGACCCAAAATATTTTTTTCAATTGCTAGTTGTGTTGGAATTCCAATTAAACTAGATGATACAACAAGCAAAAACTCATTTGAGAGATCTTTTGGTCATTTTGCTCGCGTCTTGGTTGATATAGACCTGAAATCAAAACTTAGGGATCACATCCTAGTTGAGAGACTGGGTTATGCTTTCTCAGTTGGCATAGAATATGAAAACTTGCATTCATTTTGTTCAAACTGTAATACTGTTGGGCACACTAATGGTGCTTGCAAAGGAAGGACTCATGAGGTAAAACAAGTTTATGTGCCCAAGCATAAGGCTCCTAATAATGAACAACCTCAACAGCAAGGGGATTCTTCTACTCAGGTAAACCAGAAGCAAGGGGACTCTTCTACTCAGGTAAACCAGCAGCAAGGGGATTCTTCTACTTAGGTAAACCAGCAGCAAGGGAACTCTTATGAGCAACCCTCCCAGACTCATACACAACAAGGGATTCCCTCACTGATTGAGCATAGAGAAAATGTCATGCATTCTACCTTGGCTTTTGCAGATGAGTCATTTGTCCTTGCCTCATCTACTGCAGATGTTGGTACGCCTTTCTTAAAGTCGGCTAGCACATCTGCAGCTAGCCGAACGGGTAGTGATTCCACTCAGCCTCCCACCACATGGCTTGATTCGCTTTCTTCTCATGTTCTCTTGTTAACTCTTTGGAGTAGGCTTCTTCAACCCAATCCCCCACGACTCAGCTAGATGCCCCCTTCTAACGCTGTGGTGGTTCCTGACATGAGAACTTTAGGGAAGAAGTGGGGGAATGTCTCAGGTGATGAGGATGTGTCTGTTGTCCCAGAACACGTTGCTACATCGAACCCGGTAGTTGAATCTGACATGAATATCTTACGAAAGATCTGAGGATGGATCTTCAGATGATGTTGGTGATCCTGTGACTTCTGACTTGCATGAAACAACGACGTATGTACCAGTTGGTCGTTTGTCCAAGTCTCAAAAGAAGAAATCCAGACAGATACAACAATTGGTTGTTGGTTACAATACTCGCTCAAAGGCTAATTCTGTCTCTAAATCCTTTTAATTTGGCTTGTTTCTAGTTTGTATATCTAGCTTGAGTATCTTCTATCCGCTGTTAGTTAAATTGGTTATTGTCTAGCCTGTAGGCTACAGTGATTTAGGGGTCATCTTAGGGCCTTTCTATTATTGTTTTTTTTTCTTTGATGACAAAGGTTTCGGTCTAGTCCCCCATTCGTTTTTCTCTGTCTTTTCCCTTTTCGTTTTTTAATAAATTCAGGCCATCTGCTTGTTTGACAAAAAAAATTGGTATGTACCTCTGAAGAATGAGTACTTCAAAAGCTACCGCTGTAAACACACCGTACTTGTACCCGATATGGTACTCATTGGATACTTGTGAGTATTTATTAGTCTACATTTGTGGTCCGATATATAAATATATGTTTGTCGTATAGATAAAAAATTAGATTTTTTGTTCCCTTTTTGAGTATAATGACATTAATTTTCTATTACAGTGTATATTATTCTTCTATTTTCTGCTATATAAATAACTTTTTCTTAAATTTCATTGTATATTATTGTGATATATGTTTTACTCATTTGTGTTTTCTATTTCTTTAGTCATGATTATGTCAAATTTATATGGCGTACTGTACCTTTCGCACCCGATACCAGTACCAATACCAATACCGTACCCGTACCAACGCAATATACATATGTGCCAAAGCTATACTTCAAAAGGACCACTCAAAATTCAAGATGACTTCTTCTCTAGCAAAGATACCAAGAAGCACCCATGAAGTAAATTTGGTTCATATCTTTAACATATTGGAGCTCCATACCATTCCAACTCTTGGCCTACTCACCTTGACCCATCTACCAATGTGGGTACATTTGTCACTTTCTAAATTACCAATATATTCTCTTGACCTTAATTATATTTCATCACAGATGAACTGAGGGAGAGAGACTAATTGCATCACTTATGAGGAAAGGGTTTGAAGAACATATTCCACAGGGATAACTCAACCAACAATGGACAAAGTCTTAGGCTATTTTGGTTAGTGTTAATATGGTCAAGTTTGTGTAAAACTAATTAAAAATATCGCTTAAATTGTTGTTTAACATGCCACAAAATATTGGATGAGAAAAGTAACCGCCTCTTCTAATCATTCGTCTTTTGCATCACGATTTCTTGTAGAAATGTATGTGATTGCCCTCAGTATGTGTATAGTTTTAACTCTTTTTAATTTGTTGTTTTCTTAAATTTTCCGGCATTATAGCGAGTCCTAGAAGTTGAATAGCCCGAGGTTTCAATTGTTGACTTACATTGCATTTGCTTATCAATTACTCCCTCCGGACTCATATATAAGCAACAAATGACTTTTTAGATTTATTGAAAAAGTGATGTATCTGGACTATATGTAGCTCGTCAGGCGATCATGTTGAAGTGAAAAAGCTTGTTCGATGTTGAAGCAAAAAGTGTGCAAGTCTGACTTCGACCTCTTTTGATGATTCGAGCTTGGGAACAAGTCCTTGGGGCATCAATGTTGTCATATTCTTTATCTAGTTTAATTTTCTCTATCGCTTTCTCTAATAGTATGTCTAGCTAAACTTCTTGTTGTTGGGGATGAACAAATATTGGTGAATCCTTTATGCATTAGTTTGAACTTTATGTATTAGTTTGAACTTTATGTATTAGTTTGACTTAAGCGCTTTTATTTGGGTGAATCCTATTGAGTTTTGTTTCATTCTCTATTCTTAATGCATTTTAGGAATTGATCACTTTTAGGATGATTTACAATTTGTGTTTTCAATGGAAATTTGAATTATTTATGTTTTAGACTTGAAATCTCTTTATCTTTAGTCTAGAAAAATACTCATCGTTACATATAATCAACGATGAATTTATGTTTTTAGGGCTTATTTTGAATTAAGGTCTCCTGAGAAAATAAAGATTTTATTAGAAATAAAGATTCTATTGCCTAAAGAATTAGGATTAGAAAAACTAGGAGAGTTTTGTTAAAACTCATTAGGTGAGTTTGTAATACGTTCAATTCATAATGTAGAGTGGTGAAATCAATTGAAGTTTGTCCCCGACGTTTTTTTATTCTCACGATTTCAAAACTTTTATTTTTGCTCTTTTCCCTAAATTAAAAATCACTAAAAATTTACTGGTATATAATTTTATTTACTTGTCAACACATCGACTCAATCCCTCCTTCAATTTAATAACTGAACTGATAAAATAATAAATACATGCAATCATTAGAAGAAAAAATAACATTTCTGATGGACTCTTTTCGACAGATCTAGATGTCGTAGGTAATGTATGAGTTAGTGACAAATCTGGCTGTCAGTATTAGGGAGGGAATCTGAAAATAAATGAGGGAATTAAAACTCAAAACTGAGGGGTGTTCCAACGGATTTGGCTGTCGGTATCGACTTTTTTTGACCTTTACAGTTTCCGACAGGCAAATCTGTCAGTACTAAAGTGACTTTTTGAGTCTCTTTATTATCGACGCCTTTGCCCGTCATAAACTGTAACTTAAAATTAAAATTCGCAACTCAGAACCTCATTTCTCTCTTCGTCCCTCACTCTTTTCTCTCTTCTCCCTCACTCTTCCACTATGCCCCGCTGCAACCACCACCATCGTGTCGTCCCTTTCTCCCGGTGTCCACCTCACTCTCTCTCTCTCTCTCTCTCTATCTATCTATCTCTATCCTCTCTCTCTCTCTCGGCTACCGCCCTCCTACTTTGCCGCAACAACCACCATCACTAGCGCCATCACTCTGTTGATGTTGCCGCCGCACCACCGTAGTCCATCCTACTACTTTCCTTCATCTTCTTCTCTCACCCTTAAAGCTTAGTTCCTTTTTTTTGGTTATTTTCGTTTTTATTGTTTAGTTCGTTAAAATGATGAAATGGAAATATGTTAGTGATAGGGTTAGTGTTGAAATTGAAATATGTTAGAGATAGTTTAGTGATATGTTTGGTTAAAAAAAAAGGTTTAGTGCTATCTTATAAAGTGATAATGTATAGGAATTTTATACGAATTGAAATCTATTATCTATTATCTATCTATACAAATAACCTACTATCAAAATACCAATCTTACCATTTTTCCAACTAACCATTTGGAGGATATTTAAGTAATTTGACTTTTGTACTTTTCCACTCTCTCTCTCTCTCTCTCTCTCTCTCTCTCTCTCTCACTTTTTAAAACTTTTTCACTTTTTCACTTTCTCTCACATACTTTTCACTCTCTCATATCTCTATTTTTTTTTCATTATTTGGAAATTTTGAAACTTTAATACAATTTTACTTTTTAGTTCCTACAGCAAATATTACATGTTGCTGACATACTATTTAAAACTCTTTTTTATCTACTTTAAATTTGTCTTGATTTTCACGAAAAATATCCGGACTTATTAAATTCTATCTAAGTCTATTTATAAAAAGAACACGACAATACCTGTGCGTATGCACGGGTATAGAGATAAATTTAGTGTTGAGATTGAAATATGTATATTAATTATATAGGAATTTAAATTTAAATTTATATGTTTGAAATGGATAGTGATGTGTTATTGATATGTTTGAATTGTATAAGAATTGAAATTGTAATTGTTAGTATGTTGTTAAATTTTTGTTAATTGAATTTTTTTATTGAAATTGTTAATTGACGAATCCCGAGAGGAGAACCTAGGATTAGGTTGATGTTTAGGTTTATGAAGTTGATCAATCAGGTTCAACATGTTGCTAGATTGGTAAAGTATTTTAAAAATTTGTGTGTTATTTTAGTTTAGTTAGGGTGATTACTTAGCAATCGTTGAACATGTATGTTTCATTTTTACTTGCTAAGAAGCTCGGGCGGCACTCCTTATTCATGAGATGCACCGAGCAACACATGTGAGGAAGGGAACCAAAGAGTTTATTGATGAGCGCTCGAGGACGACCGGCGTAAATATACAACTTGATTTGTATGATATAGTGTTGTTTTGTTAAAATGGAGCACTAACTATGCTATGTTGTGGGGTTATGCAAAACAGAAGGAGTTTCATCAGATGATGACTCAGGAAGCTTAAGGGAGCTGGAACCCTGAATCACCTACTCCACTTACCCTTGAGCAGGCTGCTCTAGCGATACACAATTGGAAGGAAGCAGTAGACGAGAAGAATAAGGGTTGCATGTATGGTGCAGGGAGCTTTACTCCCTTTATTCAGAGTGGGGTCGAACATATCGACACCATCAAAACTTCTTCCAAATGACCTCCTCCTTCGCAAAGCTCAGCTGAGGTGATATAGCTGAGGTAGCAGGTGCAGACTCAGGATCATCTATCAGGACCGTGCAAGAGGATATAACGAGGATGCACCGTCAGTAGGTAGAGATGCTGAAGCTATATAGGAAGATGCATCAAAGACCAGCAGAGTTAGAGCAGCGATTTGAGCCCTCTGTGACAAACTTTGATTTTGACGATGCTGCCTATTGGGACATTTCTTACTATTTTAATATTTCTGATTATTTTATGGCAATTGAGATTTTAATTTTCCCGAAATATTTATATTAAATTGTTTGACTTATTTTAAGTTTTAATATTGGTTAATAATAATAAAATAAAATTTGTCAATAATAATAATAATATATTAATTTTAAATAAGAAAGTTTTGAAAAAAAACTAATCCACTGGCTAATTACACCGACGAATTTGGCTGTCACTATCATAACACATGTTAGTGATTTGCGACAGACATGGCTGTTTGTAACTAGTAACTAGCAATGGCAACCGGCCACGCAAATTACCAACAGATTAGCAACAGATATGGTTGTCACTAATTTGCAACGAATTTTCAAATTTTGTCGCTACGTGTTTCTCCCAGCTTATTTGCAAGGGAGCTATTGCGTTAGTAAATTCGTCGCAAAAAGCAATTATTGACGACTTTTTGACTGTTACCGTCGCAAAAAATAGCCAGTTTTATTTTGTAGTTAATCATTGAGTTCGACATTTGATATTAAGTAAAATGAGACAAATAGAGTACAACAAATTTTTCAATAAGATACTTCCTCCGTTTCACAATATATATCGTTTTTAATGAATTATTTTGTTCCACTTTACTTGTCGTGTTTTAAAGTCCAACGCAGCATTAACTTTGATAAGGTATACGAATATTATTATTATTTTTCATGTAAAATGCTTAAACAAACAAAATTTGCACTGATGGCAAAGTAAATGCCAATGTCACATGAGAGAATTTTTCCTTAATTACACAAGAATATTTTGACACCATAATCTTCGACTTCAAAATAATTGCAGCAAATAGCATTCTCACACAATACAATCTTAAAGAATATTATCATCATCATAACATAAAAAAAATGAAACAAAACTTAACTCCCTTCATAGCCAAAAACAAACACATTCCATGTTGGTAAAAAATACTACAGAACCTCTAGCTATTAATCTATTATTTTTTATAAGAATCGTAAAACTATTATTGAACAGTAGTAATCAACCCAATAAACCCCCCCTCCTTCCCTTTATCAAAGTTAGCTTTTGCAAAAATTGTTGACACATTTTAGCAAAGTATACAATATATACCACCTCATAAAGGAAAAAAAAAGCTTTACACTGAGTATTGTAACCAAATAAACTTAAAAGTACTTAAGAGGTACGCACTCTCTCTGATCCTATATATAAAAGAAAAATCACTTTTTAAGTGCATTGAATAAATCAAACACATCAATTATTCAATGAACTTGAACAACGTATTACTCGAGTTGCGTAAAATTCCTGAAAAGGTCAATGCGGCTGTCTCCAAGCCTGAGAGAGTAGGTGACAGTTTTATAATCAGCCCAAGTGAAAGTTTTAAAGAGAAGGGAGGGCCTCTCTTGTGTAACCATAACTGATGGAACAACAATAGATGCATCAAGTGGTGGAGCACCAAAATATGCCACCGACATTCTACACTTGTATGAGTTGGTCACGGCCCTATGTCTCACGCTTACAAATCTTCCATTTGTCATAACCTTTAGAGAATGTAATAAATCAAAAATCAGTGTTACTATTTTTGTACAATCTATTGCCTATAGATTTTAAGGCTAACTTGTTACCTACCTTTAAATTGTTATTATAACATACCTACACAAATTTAATTCTCTGTGATTAATTTTCGGTCCATTCTTTTGTTATGTTCTAGTACATATTGCATGTTGGTTTGTCCTTTGTAACATGTTGTGTTTTTCTATTTTTAACACTAATCAAAAATCATGTCATGAGAAAGTAAGATATATACACAAATCCATTAAGTACACCCTTTTAGTATGTCTATCTATCTCCCTAGTTGTGTTATGGACCACTACATTATTCATCAAGGTTTTTTATGCTTTTGCGACGGTTCATAAGTAAGGTCGTATCAACTACATTTTATCAAGTTTAGATTAGACGTAGTCATAAGAGCATTTAGTCACTATAATCAGCGTGGGGTTGTCTCAAACAATTTGGAGGCTCTGTTCAAATCTTAAAAATTGAGTCTCTAATTATACTTTTATCAAATGGATAACCAATAACTCAATTTTTTTAGAACCATGAAAGGCCAAACTATACTAATTTTTTTAACCCTAAAAAATGGTATTGGGTCGAGTCCGTGTGCAGGAGTCCAACCTGCACAGGCCTATAGCCGACCCTGGTCGATCAATGCATTTAGATTATTCAATCAAACATCAAATAGTTTGCATTTCAAGTTTTATTTAAAATTTAATTTAGCATAATTAAAATACAGCTTGTCTGATTTTGATCAAATGATGCATTTGTATCGACTATGTAAATCTACGAATACGCCTACCTAAAAATTAATATTTTATCGCAATGATCCATGATATTAAAGATAGCGATGTGGTCCTAATTTAAACCTTGATGTCCATCTATTTTTTTTGTTAGAACATTGATGTCTATGTATTATCAATAATAAAAAATAACAACGACTCCCTCGATAACAAAATATATGTAAAATTAGGTCAAGTAAAGTTGATGTATTTAACCATTTTTGTTTATATTTTGTATGAGATGGAGTATTTATTTTATGCAACATGATCATTAACCCTAGCATAACAAAAGTACACTTGAATTTCAATACTTTTCTTATTTATTTTTTATAGAGATATAAATTCTATCATGCTTTCTCTATAGTGGTTAATAAAGGCAAGGCAGTCCCCCCCGACCCCCCACAATAATAACTAAAAAATTCTGTTTAGAAAAAATGAACAAAGATGTGAGAATAATACCTGTAGAAGATCACCAACATTAACACAAAAAGCAGATGGGTCAGGAGTAACTGGGTTCCACACACCATCTTGAAGAGAGATTTGAAGTCCTTCAACATCGTTGGATCTAAGTATTGTTATAATCTGAGGGTCAGAATGTTCTCCAAAACCAACTTTATTATGGTTGTAAGAATGAGACTTGTCTTTGTTAAGTATAGGTGGGTAGTGATTGAGCCTAAGAACTGAGTCACTATCAACTTCCTTTATAAATTTGCTGAAAAACATTTTATCAGGGACCCCCAAACCTTCTGCTATTAGCTCCAATATCTCACATGCTAGTTCTTTCACTTCTTCTGTGTATGCACTTACTGTAGAGCTGTCATGTACAATTATATAGTAGCATGCTTAGAACCTATAACAGAAATAGAATATAATGGTTGCTTGCTTGTGTTATTTTTATATTGTATATAATATAATATAATATATAATGGTTTAAAAATTAGATTTTCAAATAAGTTCCTATTTTGAGACCCTAAATAAAATTGAGTAAATAATAATTTTGGTCCCTTAATGTGTGAGGTGTTGTCAATTATAGTCTATGAATATATCAAAATTAGAAATAAGTTTTTTTTTTTTAGTAATTTTAGAGACTAACCAACAAATAACACATTTGAGAACCAAAATGGGCTAATAGAAAAATTCATTTGAGTACCAAAATAATTCATTAAAAGATATTTCAAAATGTATTTACAATTTCGATATATTTATAGATTATAATAAAATGTTCCTCTGGACTCATATATAAGCAACAAACTACTTTTTAGATTCATTAAAAAAGTGATGTATCTGAACTACATATAGTCCAGATACATCATTTTTCAATATATCTAAAAAGTCATTTGTTGTTTATATATGAGTCCGAAAGGAGTAATCAATAACCAAAATGACTTTTTATTCAAATAAAATCAGTAGCCACTTTACCCATTCCAATTCCCACAGTTACCTAACAGTGAAGTGAAGCTATTTGAGTGCACCCAATCAATCCAATGCAAGTCTGGTTGAGATTGACCAGACATTTCACTGCCACTATCTGCTCTACTTCATTTCTTGTTTTGGTTATTTTGGAAACTAAATTAATTAATAACGAACTTTTTCATAACATTTTGGGAATTAAATTATTCACCAACACCTTTGAGATTCAGCTTTTACATATAGTTATTGATTGATTTGATAGGACGTTTTTGATGTAACTGAAACATATGTATGTCAATCTGAATCCCAATCTTTATCAACAGTACAGTCACTACTTCATTTTTTAAAGTTTCTTCTCACCATTTTAATAACAACAATTACTTATTCCATCTCAATTTAACTGTCGTTTAAACTTATGTGTGAGTATTAAAAAAATTGTTAGATATGTTATTTGTTATGTTCAAAAAAATATGACAGGACTAAACTCCTATGTTATTATGAGGAGAGAGGAATGAAAACATTGAAAATACAAATAAAAATTAGAGTATTGTTTGAAAAAATAAATAATATTGTATTCGTATTTTAAAGCGACAAATAATTTGAAACATAAAAATGATAAAGAGAACACTTAAATTGAGACAGAGGTAATTAATTTGTAATAGTGTGTTAGTCTGTGGTGAACCCAAGACTCTAGCCTAGGGGTGAAAAAAAATTCATTACAAAAAATATTTGTACATAAGATTGTTTATTTTTTTTCAAATATTTTCACTTAATTTACTAAATTTAAAGAATCCGGTTATCTAAATCCAATTTTTTTAAGAATAAATTGCCAAATTAGTCTCCAAGTTTACACATTTTCCTATTTAAGTCTTAAAGTATATGAAAATAAGAAATAGTCTGTAAAAGTATGTAACATTGATAAAATTACAACATAAAATTTTATAAATAGTCCCTTGCGGATATTAATAAGACAAATTTATTAAAAGTTGAGTGCAAATTAAGTGCAAATATAAGGATACTAGTGCAAATTTAAAATTTCATGGGGTTCAATTTTTTTTACATAGGGGTATTAGTATAATTATTTCTTTTCAGGGGGTTCAACTGAACGCCCTGAGTTGCAAAAATTCACTTGTCAAATTCGCTATCCACTAGTGAATGAAACTTATCAAACAAAATCTAAGTTTCCATCAATAGTTTTTTCTTTCACTCAACTATGTAAGTTCCCATTCTGTGCTAGTTGTTAGACTGATTAATTTTTGTGGTTATTAAATTCAAACTCAATATTTCGATGTGTTTGAGTTTATTGATACCCCCTCCATCCCATATTATATGACGTGTTGACTATTTCACACAAATTAAGAAAAATGATTATTTTTGTACGTGAAAGAGAAATTTTGAGTTACTTTAAAAAATTACCTCTCATTAATGATATTGGGAAGATAAATTAATAGAATTGAATAAGAGATGTTATTAAATGATGAAGGATATGAGGAAAAAAAATTAATAATGCATTTATACTGGAAAACATCGTATAATATGAGATAACTTTTATGACTCAAACGACATATAATACTCCCTCCGTTCCATATCTTTTGATGTTTTAGCCTCTAAAATTGTCTCAAAACTTTTGATGTTTT
The DNA here is from genome assembly GCA_020916435.1 of Oxytropis ochrocephala. Taxonomy (NCBI): domain Eukaryota; kingdom Viridiplantae; phylum Streptophyta; class Magnoliopsida; order Fabales; family Fabaceae; genus Oxytropis; species Oxytropis ochrocephala. Next base: position 19,116,383 of record CM037093.1, read on the forward strand.
ACAAAACCAATGTTATTTTAACTACTTTCTTTCAACTTTACCCTTAATAAATCAATACTCTTATATTTATTAAGAACATATACTAAAACTAATTTTCTCTCCTATATTTATTTACATTTGAGTTTCCAACAGAAAACCCACTACCCTATATGATGCAATTATCTCAGCACTTATTTACATTTGAGTTTCCAAGAGAAAATCCACTTCCATTTGTTATCATTATTGTTACATTAATTGTTGAGCATGTGTTATCAAAGTAAAATTGTCAAGAATAAGATGTTAAATAAGGGTGTTTTAATCTACATTTTATCTACTTATTGTTTTTTTATTTCTTATGCAAATGGTAAAACATCAAAAGATATGAGATGAAGCGAGTATAAGACGGAGGGAGGGAGTAGTAGTACTTTATCACTTGAAAAAAATTCACCACCATGCAGTGGTTGATGAGTGGTGACTTGACAATATGACATGGACAGCAATCTTATTAAACTTTGAAGAGTGAAAAAGGATGTTTGATTCTGACATACAATCCTACCACTCTCCTAGGAGTACCTACTCCTTTTCCATACTCCCCATGTGCTCCACGGATATCTCACGTGTGCATCTTCATTTGTTTTTGACATGTCATAGCACTACATAACACTTTCTATTGCATTATTATGAGTCTCAATTTCAGATTTGTCATATTTTATGAATCTATTGTTCAATGTCAATACATTAGTTTATAGTCTAATTATTTTTTGAAATTTTTAGAATTTGGATTTGGTGTAACTCAATTCTTCAAAATTGATTTGTATAGTAAGGGATGTCTACTACCACTTATAAATTCTTTTTCAGTTCATATCACATCGGATGTGAGATTCTTAACACATTCTATCACGCCCAAGACTGATCAACTAGATCGTAACCCGAGTAGCCCGATAAATGGTGGCTCAGTGGATCTTGGATTGACTCTAACACCATTTTAAAATTTGTGTTGCGTTTAACTCAACACTACAAAAATGGCTTGTAAGATGAAAGATCTCTCCCACTTATAAGCTCTTTTTCAAACCATATCAGATATGATGTAGAACTCTTAAGATAAATGTTTGTAGTATTTTTAGGATCCTATAGTATTTATTTGAAACACTATTTGAAGTCGCATTTGAGTTTATAATATTTTATTTTATTTTCTCAATTTTACTTTGTTATATTAATTAAATTCCGCATTTATTCTCTATTAAACCAATATTATTTTTCATATTTAAGCATTAATTTTAAATTAATGTCTGTTTAAGTCATTTTATATTTATAAACTAGTTGTTAATTTTATCAAACACTTCAAATTCAATTTACTACCTTATCTCTTATCTACTATCAACTTATCCAATATCCACTAACATACTTGCTATTCATTGTTCTCATAAAATAATTAATGACATAAGGAGTCGGTCTCCCTTTAACCTATATGAACAACATTACCATTGACAACATTACATATTAACATTAGCAGCATAGGGTTAAAACAATTCCACTATTTTGCCTTGTGAAGCTCAACTACCTCAATGCAGATTCTAGGACCACAAGCAACATATTGCTGTTGTATAAATAATGGTTGGGACAGTTCTATCATTCATTGAAGAAATAATGGATCTGGATCATCTTCTGCCTATGCACGGTGCAATAGATTTAGAGAGATAATTATTGTTCTCTAAATCTAACAGTTTTGTTGACTGCTGCACCGTGCAGAGGCAGCAGAGAATATAGATAAAACTCTTATGCCACGTTATCTCTCCCAAACATAACTTTTTTACTATTTTTTTTCTTTTTACCTTCCCATTAGAATGTCTATTTCTTTTTCATCACATTACTAGTAAGTTATTTCATTGGAACTAGCACCGATGATCCAGTGACATAAGTTACCATGGACATGTTACATGTAGTCAATCCAGTGCTTCTGAGTTTGTTTCTGCAGTAGACAAACTCGGTTTTGGCTAATGTGAAATTTGCTCCTAAGTCCGAGCAAAGATTAGTCTTTCATTGAAATTAAAGCATTGAGATACTTTGTGGGTAGCCAACAATAATCCAAACCAAAAAGTTATTTCATTCTCTCTCTCTCTAGATCTCTCTATCTCTCTCTATCTTTTCCCTTTATCTCTCAAGTCTTTCTCATAACCTCCCTCCTTCAAGGACCCCCACCCAATAACATGTGAGACAATAATCTTTATCCTTCTTTGTTGGTCAGATACAACTCATAGTAGAAGATACATAGTATCAAGCTTTGTTGCTAGATGGTCACCAGTTAAGCTGGCAAGAACTTAAGCATGGACCATATCTAAGAGTAATAATATCCTATGAATAATAATATCTTGCTGCTAATTTCCTTGAAAATTCTACTTTGTGAATTTTACATATACTTTAAATTATACGTGATAATATTTTATAAGACGTACACCCTCTCAAAAAAAGTATTTTACAACACACATTAGGAAATTTGTGGACTCTTTTTCAAACACGTAGGATTTTTTTTAACTAAGAGTAATGCTTATTGTTACAAACTCAAATATGGATATAATTTTGCCGTTATAAAAATAGTTATCACCACGAGATAGTTCTTTGGTGGTTTTATGTGGGTCATTGTGTAATTTTTTGGGCGAAATGTAATTTTGGGCGAAATATTCCTTTTACAATCGATTGTGTGTCGTTAGGAGATACTCCAACCATATACATTAATCGGTTGTGTATATGGTTAGAGTATCCCTACTCCGGTTTACAATAGTTTGCTATTTAAAAACGACATAATTTACATTTATTACTAGCGATATACCCATGCATACGCACAGGTAACATCGTATTCTTTGTATAAATATACTCGGATAAAATTTAATTACAACACATTTTTCAAGTTGATAAAAATGAAGTTTAATAACTTTAAAATATTTTCTTCAATTGAAATTTTTTATCGCTAGGTAATTATCAATAATGTAGCGCTCCCATGGCGAATAAATATACGAAATACATTTTATCAGTAATAAAATTATACCAACATTTAATATTTTCCCGTTGTAACTCAAAAGTAGAATATAAAATAATTAGTCAAACAATGTGTAATGTTTACCCGTTAACGTGTAATGTTTTCCCGTAAGAAATCAAAAGTAATGAAATTATACTAACCACATGTAACGTTTACCCGTTAACTCACAAAAGATTAGATAAAAAATTTTAAAAATTAAAATATTCATTTATAAAAATAAATATGTTTTCCCGTCTAATATTTTATCAAAATTAAATAGAAAAAATAGAGATATTTAATATTGTGTAAATTAGAGATCAGGTTTATTTCTAGTTTAAGTGAAAGGTAATTTTGAAAAGGATAGATTGGTATTTTTAAACCTTATCTCTAATATTCATTCACCTCTCACTTAAACTAGAAATAAAGCAAGAGAAAATGTTTCTCACTCCTTTTATAAGTCGATTTTGTATACACGAGTTAATATTTTTTTTTAACAATACGAGTTAACTTTATTTGAAAGACCGAAGTACCGTGTATTTACCGTTGTTATTCATATTTTACTTTTTCATGACCTTGTCACCCCCAACTCAAATTGTTACTTTTCTTACATTGCAGTTTTTGTCAACACCATTGAAAAAGTATTTTAAAAAAGAACAATGCCACATATTCTCTCTCTTTTACCCAAACAATTTCGCGGTCACCAATTTGGTACAGTCATGCAGTTAGTATATCTAAAGTTGTTCGATATTGATTGATCAATAAAGATTTTATTGTCGGCGACTGCACACAAACCCAATCCCACAATATTTATTGTCAACAGCAATTTCAGTATCAACAGCAAAGAGAGAATGAAAGATGGTGTAATAAATAAAACATACAATAAATACAAAAGTATTGGACAATGACATATTATTATAAATTAAACATATTAAATAAAAACAAAAAACAACGTACGAATTATGAGTTCACATACCTGATGTTTGATGGATCATCAATGGAGATTTTATTGGAAAGTTGAGATATAGAAGAATCATTTGCATTAAGAAGAAGATATTCAACCTCACCCATATCTCCATTGAAACCTATGTTCTTGCAACCATAACTAGGAGAAGCTTGTTTCTTTTTTTCCATTGGTTTTGCAAAGAAATCAAAACCCATTTCTTCCATTTTAGCTATGGTTTCATTAGATACACCATGGTTAATCACGTTGAAGAAACCATACTCTTCACAAGCTTTCACTATTAGTTTCATAACTATTGATCTTTCAGCTGATAAGTCTATCTTAGGAAGTTCAATAGGTAAAATCCTTTCATCTTCAATGGAATTTCGCGAACCAACCACCATGTTTAATGAAATAGAAAGAGAAGAAGGAACAAGATGAACAACAAGGTGTTGTGTTGAAAGAAGGAAGAGGAAAAGAAGGGTTTGAGATAGATAGGTTTTTTTTGTTGAGATAAGATATAGATAGGTTAATGTGTTGGTAAATGGTGGTTTGTTATATAAGAGAAAAATGGAGAGGGGTGTGGAGAAGGAGAAGGAGAAGGAGAGGGAGGGGGGTATATGTGAAAGATGATGAATAGGTGGAATAGGGAATTGTAACGACAATAATGGGATATTTATGGAGGAACAACCTGCTAGAGAAATGCACCCAAAAAAGATAAATATCAATTGAAATATAAAATATCATGATAAGAAATTAATGAAAAATATCATGCATGTTTTGTGGAATTCAATTCAATAGTATTTTTTTTTTGACAATTAATTCAATAGTAGTACTTAAGTGACCTCTCTCAGGATTTATTGTTATGGGATGCATTAGGGCCCAAGCAAACCACTTGTGCCACATGCACTTGGTTCGAGTAGTAAAGTGTTTACATTCTTGTTATGGGTGCATTAGAGGTAAAATCAGAATGCACTCGATTAAAGTGTTTACATGCTTCACCGTCAGATATGGGTCGCGCGAAATGTCTGAGCGTTTCCATCCTCATAATGCCACACCATTTTTTCTGTAAATTTAGTTGATGTAAACATTGATTTTTAACCTTAGAACTATTGGCAAATAGAACATCGACTTTATAGAGATGAGTTTATACTTACGTTTTCCAGATTTACAAACATGGTACGTTGGCTTCCCATAGAATTTGCATTCTTGTTGCGCACAATTGTTTTTTTTACCAAATTCGTTGTCGCAATACATGTGCCCATCCACACAATAGTCAATCTTCTTAAGTTCCAATCTCAGCCTCGATATTAACATCTTAGCCTCAATAACTTTTTGGCAAATTATTCTTTATAGGTTCCACTTCCATCATCAACTCTGTGACATAATCTAAACCCAACTCAAATATTACTCATCAACTAGAGAGATAAAAGCTTCACACACAACAATAATTTTGACTGTGTTGAACCTTTAAACAACAGTTTGTTTGTCTCTATTAATAAATTATAAAAGTTTTGTGCTTCTTCATTCGGAAGTTCATAAACATTGTCATATTGGGGCTCATCAAATGGCTAATTCATCCCGAGAGCATCACAAATCATGTTTTTCATTGACTTAAACTCTTCATTAGATGCAAGAGCAGCACTAGAATTGCTTGAAACCCCTATGTCAAAACTTGGAAGTTCTTCCGCATGGGCAACCTAAATCCAATAATTAGGCTTGAACCTCGAATTATACAAGTGATATCTGACTTCATATTCGGTCCTAATAGGTATACCGTATACCCTCGCTAACAACGCATGGACATCTAATTTCCCCTTCAAATTCAAACATATCATGTCGCTTCGCTACCATAATAAACTCTTCAATTCCAATTACAAAAGAATTTTGCAAACCCTCCCTTCCAGGATGTAACCTATCGTACTCCTGGTGTGTGGAAAACATGTGCAAGTATACACAGTCCTAAACAAGTAGTATAAAAGATCGAACTCTTTTTGAAACTTAATTGTAATATAAGAAACTCTAGTTTTGAAACTTAATACAAAGTAATATAGTGCAAGGTAACCAAATAACAATTTAATGCATTATGTGAGGTTTGATGTTGATCACAATCTATGTTAGTCGGTCACTTTCTTCAGAAAAGCAAGCTTCTTATGTCTAGGCTTGCTAAAAGCCTTTTAAAGTACCCACAGATATCACCTATGGACACTGAGTATGTGTAATGCAAATGAGAAAAGCTAGTTGGAATGTCTTCACCAAGTAATTCACCTTTAAGTGTTTAAATGCGCGATAAATGATGAGATTCTTATGTGAAATTTGTTGATAATCTATTATATATATTTTTAAAAAATATTTTAAAAATGCTTTTTATATTTAATTTTTTATTTATAAAATGCGTTTTTATTTAATTTTTCTAAAAACTAATTCTTAATATTTAGAAATGCGTTTTTTATTTAATTTTTTTAAAAACTAATTCTTAATATTTTAAAAACTATTATATATATTTAATTTTTATTTTTAAGAGTTTAAAAATATTTTAAAATGCTTTTTATATTTAATATTTTTCTATGTGGTGGTGGTGGTGGTGGTAGTACGGTGGTGTGGTGGTGGAAGAGAAGAAAAGAGAAAGAGAAGAGAGTGGAAGAGAAGAGAAGAGAGGCTTGCTAAATAAGTTCACTCTGGTGTGGTTTAAGTAAATGAGTACCCACAAGATCATGGATATGGACTATACTATCTTATGTCTAGGACTTAGCATAATAATTTTCACAAAGTTTCCTTTATGTAAAACACTCACCCATATTAGTTCTTGAGTTCTTAATTGTAAACCTAATTAAATTCGAGAAATGAATAATAATCCGCCCGAGAAACATGTCTGAATCGCTTACAAATCTACTGCAAGTAATTCTAGTGATCAATCTCTTTATGTAAAAAATAAGTCTTGAGTTGAAAGTATTATCAAAATAAGTGTTGAAAGAACAAGAACTAAAGTGCATACATTACATGCATGCATCATACTTACTTAAAAGCTCATTAAATGGTTAGAACATTCCAACGAAGAGAGATTTAGCTCAACATAGACATTGCAAGGCAAATATAAACTGAATAGAACATGTTTATATATATTGAAATCACAAAAGAGAGACAACAAGAAAGAGATTACACGAGTTGTAGCTCTTTGCATGAATTCTCCTAGCAATGCAGTTGCATCACTCCTTAGCAATATGTAAAAACTATGAAATTGAAGTAAGGAGGATTTGTCAATTCCTTCATTTCCCTCTTACAAAATAGAAACTAACTATGTATATTGAAAGTTGTATCTAACTTATGGATTGTGATATTTCCAAGTGAAGAAGTGAGGTCATTTTATAGTCTTCAAGAGAGGTGCTTCATTTCTTCTTGTTGAAGTAAACTTAGAGATTTGAACCATAGTTACTTTTCAGAAGTTGTTTCCCAAGGTGAGATCTTTGATCAAGTGTGTAGGGAGGTCCAATGAGATATGAACATGTGTCCCTATGTTGATGACTCTTCAAAGCTATGTGGGAATGGTAGGCGCCGAAATATAAAGTGGTCTTGCTTTAGGGGATGTGCAAGTGGATGGCTTTACTCTCCAAGTAATGCAGATGTAGTGCAGGATCAACTGCAGTAGCATTGATGCAGGAGTATCTGTAGACTGCACTGAACAAAAACATCAAACATATCACAATATATCCAAAATGGCCTATTAACAACTACAACCATGTCAATCACTCAAGATCATATATCACACAAAATATTATATAAACTCCTTATCTTTACTTGAAAGAGACCAATTTACTAAGTTTAAACATATGAATAACTCTATATAAAATAGAGTTATCAACACCCATCTACGATTCAACTAATTAAAATTCATCTGCATGCATTTAAAAATTAATAATGTGCTAGATTCACATAACATTCTCAATAACCTATCAAATTAGTCGCATTAATATGATCTCAGTGGATACGATTTCAAGCCAAATATTATGGTCAAGGACAACACAAAACCCTTTTTCATCTAAGTAATGAAGGAAATTAATTCTATTTCCCAATAAAACTGTAGTTAGTATCATCTCAAAATATCTCAATGGATATGATTTCGAGCCAAATATGAGGATGAGGGACAACACCTCACCCGTTGATCAACAGACAGTTCAACAGCAATATAAGAGCAATTATGGGTGAGTATCAGTTCCTTACCCTATCCATAACTAAACAACAAAATAAAAATCTAACTAACATATCAATAACAATTATATCATTTTAAGTGCCAATTCCTTACTCCTAGCTATCTCAATAGTAATTTAATCAACCTTTCCAAATTCCTATTTGTCCTTCTATCTCAGGTTCAACATTTCCAAATTAAAAATTTCAACATAGCAATACCTTAACCCTATCTAGTTTCAACAAACAATATTTCAATTTCAAGAGAGCAATTCCTAATCCTAGTTCTTATTCTAAATCAACCTAAACTAAAAATATTCATCAACCTAATCCTAAACGTAAACAAAAAACATTCATCAATCTAATTTGAAAATATTCATCAACTTAAACTGAAGAAGGAAAAAGAAAAAAAAGAGAGAAGATAGAGCTAATCCGTAACAGAGAAAAGGATGCTTGTAAGGGAGAGGAGAGTGATGTGGTGGTGGCGGTAGCGGAGAGGCGCAGTGGTGACGACGATGGTGGTGGTGGCAGCTTGTCCTTTTCACGGTGGAGGGAGCGAGAGAAGAGAATATAAAAAAATCGGAGAAGAAAAGAGAAATTACGGTTTTGTGCGCGGTTTGATGTTTATTGAACATTACCGACGGGCATAGCCGTTGGTAATAAAGTAAGTTTCTAACACACTTAATTACCGACGAAATTTTCCCGTTGATAACATCAATGATTACATTTTTAAATACCGATGGCCATAAACACTCTGATTAAAATGTGCGTCTTAAAATGGAAATGCCACAATTTCATTCTTAAAATGTGGACTCTTTTTTCTTTTTGGCATAAACAAGAGAAATACTTGTTTTACTGCAAAAAAAACAAAAACCAATCTCACTCTCTTGTTCGATTTTGGTATCCATCCTCGTTTCGTTTTCCTTCAATCTCGATTTGGATCTCTCGGTCATGTTGCTTTTTATTTTATTTTTTTAGCAATGAAGGGGTGCGCTTCCTTCTCTCTCTTCTCTGCCATGGCATTGTTAAGGTGAACCCTAATTTATGTTTCATAGTGGTGATTTTAAGTAGGATATGTGTAATGTTTATAATTAGATGTGGATTGGTTCTGTTGTCTTGTTATTTCCTTGATCAAATAGTTTATTTCCTAGATTTCTAATACAATGTTCATTTATTTGGATGAAACAAGCAGAAATATGGAAACACTGACATTGAAGGTGTTGATTCAACTAATGCATGCTATGGAGGAGCTGGCTTTGCTTTGTTATTTCGGGATGAAGCGAGAGAGATGCATGATTGCTTGTGTTTGCTAACAAACAAGACCTTCCTAACATAATGAGTCTTTCTTGAGATTCTCGACAAGCTAGTTCTCCACTCTCTCGAGCAAAGACTCTTGGTAAATATTTTGACAATGAAGCCCTTGTCCTATTTTAGCTAACACAATTGTTTTTCTTTCTACCTAATTTTGTATTTTCTTGTAGTGTCCCATGGTTAGCGTATTGGATCCTCTTCAACGGGAAGTGGGCTCGAGTAGCAAAGAAATAGAGGAATTATCGGCCTTTTAATCCTACCTGATTTACTTTTTTCGGGGCAAGAGGCTTTCAAAGTCGGATGGCTATGTAATCAGACTTTAAAAGAATGGTTTGGCTACTTTTAAATGAGTAATGGAGCTTTTGACTTTCTAAGTCGCCTTAAAGTCGGACTAACATCCGACTTTAAAAGCCCAAAATATCCGGTCTTCAGCAGAGGAGTCGAGTAGGAAATAGAGAAATGGTTTGGGAAAAGTATCCCTCTGGGCACTACCATGGGATGTCTTTGACCACCACCCACTACTTCTCAAGTACGTCTCCTCCAATTGGGGACCTAACCCTTTCCAATTTAATAACTTTTGGCTCAATTATAAAAGATTCTCAGATGTTGTTTCAAAGAGTTGGGCTTCTTCTGAGATTTCTGGATGGATGGGGGTTATTCTAAAGAGTATTGCTTTTCAATTTAATAACTTTTGGCTCAATTATAAAAGATTCTCGGATGTTGTTTCGAGAGTCGTGCTTAAAGAAGCGGATGCTAATTCGGCTTATTTTTATGCATCAATTCTTGGTCACTATTATAAGCAAAATTAAATAATTTTGTCGTATTTTATGTTGTTATTCTAAATAAGATAGAATATTTTTTCTATTAAATATTTTATAAGTCAATTTAGTAAATTTAATATTATTTTACATGAAATCTAAACATTTAACTACCCATAACTATATTTTTTAATCATTGTTAAGGTAGTTGTTTTTTACTATAATAGAAACCAGAAAGAGTATTCAATAACATCGATGGTGGTGAACTCATTATTCAACGATTTCTTAGTATGAAATCAAGTTGATAATTACTACTAGATGTGCAATTTATTTAATTTAATATATTACAGATAGATTTAATTTTATGAAAATTTAGCGATGGACGTATTTAACAAATTTTACACTCCATGACAAATTAATTTTTTTTTATGAAATAAAGTTAATTTTAGTTACCATGTATTTTTTAACTGTGCACTAATGTATTTTCTCCGAACCTGATCAGGATGCAGATTACCCTAACCTCACCCAATATTAACACTCTTCATGGAAGAATTGTTGATTCGATTATCAAATTGATAAAGTGCTTCAAATTGGTGACAAGGAAGAGGTAATCATTCCAAATAGGGGTGACAATTTCTACCATGAATGGGGGGATCATCATGGGATCGCCTCGAATGGGCCCGTGTGGAGGATTTTTCCCGTGAGGATGGAGACGGGGGAGAAAATCTCTCAGCAATCAAAGTGGGGATGGGGATGAGAATCATACATACACATGCATGAGGACCCCACTACGATAAATTACATAAATATACTTATTATATATATATATATATATATATATATATATATATATATATATATATTATTTATAAGTAATTAATTTTTTAATCTTTTTATACGTGTTTTGAATTTAAAATTAACTTTTATATTTTCCAAATATTAAAATATAAAACTAAGACTGACATTTATATTTTTTAATAAAAATGTTAAACTTTTGAATTTTAATCTTACTTTTTATATATTTTTATAATTTTATTATATTTTAATTTATATTTTTGTTAGATATTGGGGTCCCTGCAGGGACTGTGGGGATCCGTGGGGATGGAGATGGGGGAGAAAATGTCTCCGAGGTGGGGAACGGGGATGAGGACGGGGGACAATTTGCGAGGCGAGGAGGGGAGGACTCACGCACCCGCCCGCCCCATTGCCATCCCTAATTCCAAAGACTACAATAACAAAATATTTTGCTCGACACCTAAAAAGGATGCAGAAATCCCATTCGTGAGCCGATGATATAAATATTTATAATGGTTTTGCAAACTATATGCCTTATGACATGGTCCTTATTCTTTGCTTGTAGACAATGATATTTTAACTTAATTTTTTTTTAAAGGCAACATATAATATATAATAACAGCCGAGTGCAAGAAGTATTCAACCCATACATCCAAGATATACCTATTAGCATTAGTGGTGGATTCAGGATTACGACCTTTGAGTAGTGTAGACTTAGTAAATAGACAAACAAGCTAATCGATCAATGAGATTAAGATCTAATTCGAGATTTAACAAAATCTTTTAGAGAATTATCTTTACAGGACATTTTATTTAATAATTTATAATAATACCTTTAATATGATAAAAGTTGATGTAATTCATCATTTTGAATACACATAAAGTATAATTTAACACAAAGTAGAAAATATAATAATAGTAGTAATAAAAATATTTTAATATTTATTTAAATAAGTCGGTCTGGTAGGCTTAAAAGGCTTTTCGATGGTTTGTAGCCTGGTCTTTTTACCTAAATAGGCTTTTAAAAAACTTTGGTCTTATTTATTTAAAAAAAAAAGTCTGGTCTGGCCGAGCCTGATGTAGGCCGGCCTGGTCTATTACCACCCCTAATAAGAAGTAGTCATTACGAGTAAGTGATAACAGTAAACTTATTTCCTAAAGTTTTATAAATAGCCCCTTACAGAGATTAAGACATGTTTATTAAAAACTGGATGCAAACTCAGTGCAAATTTAAGAGTATTGGTGCAAACTACTTTTCAGAGAATTCAAAAAAAAATTATAGGGGTATCGTTTATTGTTCCAGGGTTCAATTGAACTCCCTGAAACAAAGGTAGGTATGCCACTGATCATTAGTAAATGAAAACCACAAAGCCAACAACTATCTCCTAAAAATGCAGACAATAGGATTCACATACCACTTGATCAACAAAAAAAAAAAAGGATTCACATACCACTCATAAATAAACAAGAGAATGAGTTGTCACTAACCTGAAACCATCGACAGGGCCGACCCAAAACCTAAGGAACTAAAGCAAGTGCTTTGAGCCTAAAAAATAATTAAAAAAGGGCCTTAATTTTTTTTTTGCTATGTAATAGTTAACAGAAATTTCACCTATTATCATCAAATTACCTACTATCATCAAAGTAAGTGTAGCTATTTGGCAGACAAGGGCCTCATTAATCATTATTCTCATCGGTCTGGGTTCAATCCTTATTTGACACCATAGTCAATACTTACCTAATCATTGTAGTTTGTTTAACCCCAACTTTGAAAAAGTATAATTTTTTTTAATTTATTCATAAATTATATATTTATTCATTTAAACTATTTAAATAGCATTTTTAAACGAGCCTTAAATTTTTTGTCAGCATGATTTATTGCTATTACGATGTCTGACAAATTTTTTTAGGAGTTAAATATGTATTTGGTCCTAAAAAATTTGTGAATTTTGTTTTAGTTTATATAAAAAATTTCACTCACTTTTAATTCTCGCATTTTTTCTTTATCAATGTTTTATAGTCCCTCATAACTTTTAATACTCCTTTTTTTTGGGTCTTTTATAGCCTTTGTAGAAAATTTTATTATTAAAATATAAAAGGGCCTCATTTGGAAGCTTGGTTTAAGCCTCGTTTAGTGTTGGGTCGGTTTTGACGATCGCCAAGACAGAGATAATACCCTGTAGAAAGCTTTCCCAAAATATGGCACTCCTCCAGAAAAAATACATATGTTTCTCAAATCTCAAATAACCTAGAGAACGGTATGCCGGATAGGCATCAAACCACGCCCACTCCTAGCAAAACCATCCAAATATGAATGAATTGAAGAAACAAAGACGAAATATCCTGCTGCATCACGAAATTGAACCCCGACCATCATTAAAACTTGTTTTCAAACCATTTGAAAATGGCTCTAAGATGCATTCTTTCACAAAATGGTCTATTATATCAACCCTGCAACAAGAACCTCAAGAGAAGGGCTTTTCATAAGGTTAGGAAAATCAAACTCAACTTTCTCCTTACCCACATTAAGAGCAAGTTTACCATGTTTAACATTAATGATGGTACCATCTGTATCAAGGAAAGGTCTCCATAGGAGAATTGAGACTTGAGATTCCTCTTCCATTTCCATCACTTAAGAGCAAGTTTACCATGTTTAACATTAATGATGGTACCACCTGTATCAAGGAAAGGTCTCCATAGGAGAATTGAGACTTGAGATTCCTCTTCCATTTCCATCACTACAAAATCGGCCGGTATAAACAATTGTCCTTCCTTGATAGGAACATCCTCTAAAATTATGACCGGGTACTTGATGGAACCGTCTGCTAGTTGCAAGGACATATTTGTGAGTTTGAGTTCACCTATTCCTAGTCTCTTACAAATGGATAGGGGTATTAGACTCACACTTGACTCTCTCAATACTCTCACTCCCAATCACACATGGAATGGAAAAACCTCTAGGATCTTTGAGCTTAGGAGGCAATTTGTTTTGGATGATAGCACTACATTCTTTCGTCAATGAGATTGTCTCATTGTCATCTATATTCCTTTTCTAAGAATAATTTTCTTTCAAAAATTTAGCATAAGATGACATTTGAGATAAAGCTTTAGTGAAATGAATATTTATGTAGAGCTTTTTAAAAAGATCCACAAAATTTTTAAATTGCCCCTCAACTTTGGATTTGGCTAATCTTTGGGGAAAGGGTATGGGTGGTTTGTATGGAGGTGCGGGGACATAAGATTTTTCTTTTTCTACCTCCTCACTTGATGGATTTTATTTTTCACTCCCATTTTCCTCATTGCCCCCCCCCCTTTGGTTCCTATAACAGTTTCCCACTCTTCAAGGTGATAACATTTATTTGTGCCTTAGGCTTTGGTTTAGGCTGTTCAGGAAATATGCTAGAGGATTTAGAGGATGAAGCAACTTGTTGAGCTATTTGAGTGATTTGAGTTTCAAGCATTTTGTTGTGTGTGGCCATGGAATCAACCTTTGATGTTAACTTGATAAGAGTATCATTCAAAAAGAAGTTGATTTTTGAACTCTTCATTTTGCTTAGTTTGAGTTAGCAAAAAGTTTTCCAACATAGTTTCCAGGTTGGATTTTTGAGGGTTGTTGAAAGCCTTTTGATTTTGAAAACTAGGGGGTGTTCTAGCTGATGGGTGGTAAGAGGGATTAGATGGAGGATTTTTTTTGCGAATAATTTGGATGATTCCTCCACCCAGCGATTAAAAGTATTTGAAAAGGATTTCCCTTTTGAGCAATGTTAAAATAATTAGGTTGGTCAGTAACCACATCATTAGCAGACGCTCCCAGTTGACATTCAGCGGCCATATGACCAACAACACCACATATTTCACATGATGGAACAGAAGGAGTAGGTGAGACAACACTAACATTTAATTTTTCAAATTTTGGGAACAATGCGTCTACCTTAGAGGTTAAGTGGTCTATGGCAGAGACTTCATACTTACTTAGTTCCTTCTTGGGTGGAGATGAAGCAGTTATGGCTCACTCACTGGTCCATTGATAATGGTTTTGTGCAATACCCTCAACAAAAGCATAAGCCTCTTCTATGTTTTTATTCATGAAGGCTCCACCCGCAACTGCATCAACAGTCATCTTTGTGGTGTACTGCAGTCCATTATAGAAAGTATGGACAATTCACCACTTATCTAGTCCACGATGGGGCATAGCCTTACAATTTCCTTGAAACTCTCCCAATCATCATAAAGAGATTCCCCATCGGTTTTGAGTGAATCTTGTGATTTGATTCCTCATTTGTGAAATTTTGCTCGGGGGAAAGAATGTAGCAAGGAATACTTGCCTTAGTTGATTCCATATAGTAATGGAATCTGAGGGTAAAGTGTGTTGCCAAGCTCGAGCTCTATCTATTAGTGACAAAGGAAAAGTTCTTAGTCTTATGGCCTCAGGAGGTACTCCATTCAGTTTCAGAGTACCACAATATTCAAGAAAGATGAAGATTTGGGTCATCTGCAAGAGAACCAGAAAGTTGGTTCTGCTGCACCATAGAAAGTAGAGATGGCTTAAGCTCAAAATTGTTCGCATCAACATTGGGGTGCACAATATTAGAATGTAGCTTCGTAGTTGACGACGTAGCATACTCTTTTAGAGTGCCATTTGCCTTAGCAGCCATCTCTTGATTCTTGTGTAGTTCACTTCTTCTTTTACGTAAATCTTTCAATCTCGGGAATTGATTCAACAATTTTTCCAAGATTTCAGACTCTTCACATTAAAAGAACAAGAGAAGAAAACTTGACAGAAAAAGTAAAAGATTTTAGTCTACCCGATACTGAAAATAGATCAATATCACAAAAGTCCCGCCATCGGCGCCAAAAACTTAGTAGGCCTAAATATATCACAAAAGTCCACTTGCAAGAAATGATTGAACAAGAGTAGAATCGTAGTAAAAAGTATCGATCCACAGAGACTTATGTGATTACCAAAATTATTTTCGGTGATGATTAGCTAAAAGAAATGATTGAATTGTAGAAGAAGTTGTTGAATGATTTTTAATTTAGAAATGTAAAGAATATCTGGTTATATTTTCATCACAACTGTGAGGAACCCCCATAATTCTTAGACCATTCGCCAAATTTTATGAGTAGTATTTCAAAAGAAGGTATTATTTGTAATCATTGTCTCCTTTCAGAGTATAATGATGTGTTTTGATCCAACTTTTAATCCTATTTTCATGGTTGAAAGTTAGCAAAACCCTTTAAGATCAATACCTTTTCAATTGCCTCAAAGGAATTAAGATTATTTTCATATCTTAATTCTCTTGCCTAATTTCATCGATCAAACATAGAATTTCACCTTTCGGTTCTTCACTATGATGTTTAAGAATAAGATTATAAAACAATGAAATTAGATTAGAAATACAAAATAATTGAATTGGAGAATAGTCTTGGGAATTACTTGTGATCAATCATTGGATTACTCCCAATAACCCAAAACTGTGATTCTACTCACTCATACTCATAATATAAATTGCAATAAGATTAAATGACATGAATATAAATGACTCAAATGTAAATGACAGAAAGTAAAAGTGCAGAGAAGTAAGAGCAGAAAAAAATAAAGAATAGGAATTATAAAGTGCAGAAAAATAAAGAACAAGAACTAAAGATGAATTGGAAATTGCATAAATGTTTGAGAAAGGATTACAAGTATGGAATGTGCCCTTAGCACTCAGAATTTCATGCTATTTATAGGCCTAGGACCATTAAAGCTGAGAAAAATCTGAATTAAAACCAATTACAAGCAATGAAGATGGAATTATAACAATATTTTGTGACTGATGGGAAAACACGATCTTGTTACATAAACATGGGCAACTGTGTTTTCTTCAGTGTAAATTCTTAATTCTCGTTTCTTGCTATTTCTTGGTTCTTCTTAACACTCTTTGGTCTCGAGACTGCATCCTTATGCGTTTGAGGCTCAAATTCCTTCACTTTACTCAAAGCTTAACCTAAAATAAAAACAAACATTCGGTAGTAAAATAGCTCAAGAACAGAACTAAATTGCTATACAAATTACAAAAACAAACACTAAAAAGATACTTAAACTAGACTTGTCATTGTGGCCGTGGGCGTGCTTGTGGATTTGGTTCCAACATTGGTAAGCCTACATGTCAAGTTTGTGGGAAATATGGTCAGAGTGCTATAAATTGTTGATACAAGTACAATGAGACCTACTTTCTAGCTCCAACAACAACTCGTACAACACCAAATACTCAGACCAATGCTCCTACAACCACTCAACTGTTTCCAACCACATAGGTGCCTATAGATATTGCACCACAAGCTTGTGCTGCATACACCTCTTATGTCCCTTTTGCCTTTGATAATGTAGTCGGCCTCCAGGCATAAATCCACACGGATGGTTTGCTGACACTTGTGCCTCACACCACTGCACAATTTTTTTCCTCTACAGTGACCCTTACCATGGTCATAAACAAGTTTACATGGGGAATGGCCAAAGTGCCCCAATCCACTCAATTGGTTATACCAAAGTACACTCCAAACCCAAGCGCTCACTTACACATTACACTCACTAACTTAATTCATATCCCTACAATAACCCGAAATCTTATATATCAGTAAGACAGTTTGCCTTAGATAATGCTGTATTTTTTGAATTTCACCTGTTTACTTGTCTTATTGAATCCCGGGTATCTAAACAAATCCTTCATAAAGGTCATCGTGGTGCTGACGGTCTTTATCTTCTTTCTAGTCTTACAATAGTTCTTCAAGAGTCATTGCCCCCATCCTTCACTACTACAACAACTTTGCCATCAACCGTTGCAACCAATAAAGTGTCTTCCACTACCACTATCAATAGTAATCCCAATACAACACAAAGGATTCAAATGTCTTAATTCAAATGGTCGTATTTACATCTTCAAGGATGCAATGTTCCATGAAAACATATTCCTTACCCCAAACAATTTCCTTCTACCAATCCTTCACCATCAATGCATGTAGAGCTTATTTCCTCCAATTTGTCCCTGCCTACTAGTTCATCTAGAAACTCAAAGTCTTCACACTATGTCTTCTGGTAAAATAATCACAACACCATCGTCTCAAGAATAACTTCCTCTCTGTTAGTATCTAATTCCTCACCTCCAATGGCACCTTTGGTCTCCCCAATAGCTCTTCCACCAAAGCCCCTACCACCCTCTCCTGATCAGGCCTCACTTCATGAAACTCTTCCCAAACCTACTAATAACTTCCAATCCATGATCACAAGATCTAAAACAGTCATCCTTAAATCCAAATTATTCCTAGGCAACATTGAACCCTCACTGCCGACATACAGAAATCCTATTGGATGTAAGTAGGTTTTCCGGGTTAAGGAAAACCCAGATGACACCATCAACAAATATAAAGCCAAATTGGTGGCCAGGGGGTATAATCAACTCCAAGGCCAAGATTATGGAGAGACCTTCTCACTAGTAATCAAACCATCTACTATTAGAATCATCCCCACCTTAGCTCTAAATGTAAAATCGGAAATTTAGCAAATAGACTTGAATAATGCTTTTATAAATGGGGACCTACAAGAGAAAATCTACATTACTCAACCCCTAGGGTTTATAGTTTCTTATAAAACACTGGTGTGCAGATTAAATAGATCTTAAAATGGCCTCAAACAAGCCTCAAGGGATTGGTATGAGAAACTTCAACAATCTCTTCTTCAATTTGGATTCCAACATAGCTAGTGTGATCACTCACTCTTCATCTACAATTCAAAGGGAATCCAACTTTATTCCCTTGTATATGTGAATGATATCCCTATTACACGAGCCTCCTCTCCCACAACTCGGTGCTTCACGAACATCTTGAGCTTGATTTCCATTTTGTTCTAGAGAAGGTGGTTGCGAAACAACTCACCATTCAACATGTGCCTAGCTCCTCACCATTCAACATGTGCCTAGCTCCCAACAACTCGTTGATGGTCTCACAAACTCTTACTTTCGATGAATTTTTGCTAACTTAAGGTTCAAACTAAAAGTGGTCAAACATGGTAGCCAACATTTTAGTTTGAAGGGAGAGTAATAGAATGTTCAGAGTAATGAGCTAAAACCAGTTCAACATGTTCTAAAAGAGCAACTTCTAAAATATTGATGTGCATCTAGTTTAGTTGTAGTGTTGATGTGGCATGTTTAGTTGTAGTGTTGATGTGGCATGCCTAGTCAGCTGCTATATAACTCATATAAATTCACAGTTGTAACCTCATTAGATCTAGAAATCATTTTACAAATTGAGTTTCAGATTCCATTTCTCTCATCTTCTTTTTCAATGTGTGTTGAACTTTAGCAATCTTATATGCGCTTATTAAAAGCTCATTACCTAACCAAACCCAAAATATTAAAACATGGACAAATTTATTTTGGACCCAATCTAAATTTCTTCCATTAATATTGTTATTACTCAAAAATTAGAGTCAGAACAAATGCTAAACAAAATATAAGAGAATAGAGATGAAGAGGGAATAAGAGAATTTGCATTATACTCTTGAAGATGTATTTTACAATACTAGAGGAATCCTAATATTCCTCTACTATATATGTAACTATTGTAACTCATGAACATCCACATTACTATTATTCATAACAAATATCATTTTCTTTTCTTTTGAGCTATAGGCCTAGCTGTTGTTGCCTTCCAGCACCTTCATCAAATAGGCTACTTCATGTTCCCATAAATGGACATTTGAGGTCCAAGCTTTGCTGTTCATGGCCACCATAACCAAGGGCAGTATCATAATTCCACACACGTCCCTCTCAATCTCAAGTGTCATTGAGTAGTAAGTGGTGACACCTCTTTAAAGTATCACTATCAGGGTACCATTTTCAAAGGGAAATAATCCAACCCCCCTCCCAATCTGAACCCCTCCACTGTTTGTTTACCCAATTTGTGCCCAAATCTATTAAAGCATCTGGATTTATGTAAATGCAAATTTTAGCATTAGTTTATGCTCATAGGGCAAATTGTTATTGCTTCCACTATCTCATGGAATGGATACATGCATCATGCATGTGAGTTTAATTTAAGTACTAGTTACAGTGCATATATAGCATATTCATGATGTATAGGCCCCAATAGTACCAAGCAATGTTACTAGTGCATCTGTGGATTGTTATTTACTTCTTTTTTTATAAGGACATTGTCATTTACTTTGCTAAGTAATGTATCAACATTTTTTATGATTAGCACAAACAGTTACAACGATGGAAGCCGCATAGGTCACGTTGCACATAGTATGCCAACATCAAATTTAATTGTTTCTATTCATTCTAATTGATTAGGTCCCAGAATGGTAGCTCACATGGTTGAGTGAAAGAGACATTATTGGTAGAAAACGTAGGCGTACGGGGTTCGACCCCCTGCCTGCTCCCATCTAACAACTAACACATTAATTACTAACCACTTTGCATATAAAAAAAATTCTAATTGGTGTAAAGCGAGTATCCTCTGCGCGCAGAGGGGAGTAACTCTAGTTTTGTGTGGCGTAGTATTCATGAGGCTCGATTGGTTCTTAAGGAATGGTGTCGCTGGATGATTAGTGATGGTTGGGATATTAATATTTTTGGAGAGTTGTGGACTGTTAATCGTGTTGTGATAAATGAAGCAGACAATCGTCATTTTAATCCCTTTCTCTGTGTAGCTGATCTTTTTCTCGCAGGCACAAAAGCTTGCAATGGTGACATGATTATTAATCAGTTATTTCCAACGGCAACGACAGACCAAATTCTTAGAACTCCTCTCTTTACTACGTCCTCGGTTGATCAACGAATATGGTGGCTGAAAACTTCAGGTGTGTACTTTGTTCATGTTGCATAAAATTAAGCTGATCATAGACCGCATTTTAGATACGGGCACTAGGTGTGTCAAAATGATCCGTTATCCATTGGATATCCAATCCATCCATAGTAAAATCCATCTAATCCATCCGTTACAAAAAAATATTAATGGATTGGATAGGATCCATCCATTTGATTTTGTGGATGGTTGTCATCCATTCATTATATTTTTTAGATCCATTGGATTACAATAACTAAAAAACCAATATCCATTCACTACGCCAGATTTAAGGATTTGCAGCGTTTTTTTTGGGCATTGGTAGCGTTTTAAAACGCTAGAGAAGCTGACGCTACAAATGCGTACACCCCATTAGTAGCGTTTTAAAAAACGCTAGCCATTGACCCAGCGTGTTTTGGACATACGTAGCGTTTTATAAAAAACGCTAGCCATTGACCCAGCGCCTTTTTACAATTCCTAGCGTTTTCTGTAAAACACTAGGGATCTTCTAGCGCCTTTTTACAATTCCTAGCGTTTTCTTTAAAACGCTAGGGATCCTCTAGTGCATTTTGTCCATACCTAGCGTTTTCTACAAAACGCTAGGGATCCTCTAGTGCAATTTGTCCATAGCTAGCGTTTTTTCTATAAAACGCTAGGTATTGAATGAATTTTTTAATTTCATTTCTAGCGTTTTCTCTCTAAAACGCTACCTATTGACTGAATTTTTTTTAAAATATTTTTTTATTTTTGTTTGTTCTCCATTTTAATTACAACCTATAAATTCATTCCCTTCCAACAAAATTCATCAAATATCATTCCAATCCAATATCATTCAAACAAAATTCAGTCAACAAAATTCATCAAATATTCCAATCCAATATCATTCTAAGAAGTACTTACAACATAATAAATATCCAATATATACAACATATATAATAACTAACTATTATGAAACTCAAAACTTGCTAGAAAAAGCTAGAAACAAAACGGCAGCACTCCCCCCTTACTGTTGTAAGTTGTTCATCAGAGTAATGCTGGATGTCTTTACAGTGGGGAAAATACAATTAGAATTTAAATTAGAATTAAAATGTTTATTAAATGTGAGTAAGTATTATAATATCAATATAAAAAAGAAATCTAAGTAGTTACCTTCATTGGGATTACTACTCTGTCGTGAGTGATAATCTCTCTCATATACCTCATAGTGTAGTACCCACAATCATTATTATTTGGTTGTTTAGGACACTACAAAGCAAAAGATTAGTTAATTAATTATCACATTTTTATGACCAAAAATTCAATTAAAATTATAAGAATGATTTTAAAAAAACTTACAGTTATGGGAATCCATTTTGTTTTACTCGTAGATAATCCCCAGTATTTTTGCAAAACACTGTAACGTCATACATATATATAACGTTAAGTTGAAGAAAATACATATATTAAATTATACAAAATGAGAGGTTTACACACACACACTGTCAACTATCATCACGAAGTCTCACGTAGACTTTGTAATGGCCTTGAAGTGAATCCGGATAGTAGCATGTGATTTCGCTAGGGTTTATTGCAAAGAGTACCAAATGTTGCCTGCAAGTAAATGAATCACGAATGAGTACACATTTACACTATAATACAATCCTCAAAATAAATAACCAAGTGATTGAAGACTAAATTTCTCACCTTATATTGAGTGGTGCCAAAAATAAAGATTCGTGATCAAAATGCTGAGCATCCCTGAAGCGTGAAAGGATATAACTTTCTATTTGACTCTTCTTAGCCATAATATCCTCTGGTTTACCTTGATCCCACACAATGAGACACTCTGGGCACAAGAACAAAAACTTTTGTGTCCGTTGCGAAGGGACCAGAAGCACATTGTACAAAAACCTATAAATAATATATATACAACTTTCAGATCCTCATATATATACTCTAATATATACAACTATTGTGTCCAAATAATTTAATACATACCTCTGGTATACTCTAATAACAACCACAGTGGTCCATTCCATGTCATATACAGCTTTCAGATCCTCAATGTTGAGCATAATATCCTGTTCCACTCCCACAATTTGATCGGTCGGTAACATAATAAGGTCATCGGGCTTCATTTTTTGATTGACGTGGTCCTTTACATAAGTGATGAATTTCTCGAATTCATCAAGGGGAGATTTAACAACATGTTGGACTGGCTGTATTTCATTTCCTTTAATAGAAGGAGATGGTCGGGACACTTTGGTAGTGGAAGGGGAAGGTCGGGACACTTTTATAGAAGGAGACGGTCGGGACACTTGGGGTACCTAGTATATATTAAAAAAATGATTAATTAGTTAGTTAACACACATTATATATAACAATGAGTCATTAACTTATTAACAAAAATATTGTCACTTACAACGACAAGTTGTTCAGGCCATGCCACAAAAGTACTAAGTGCTTGATCCACAGTAAATATATCAGCATTAACAATTGGAACAGGCAATGGTGCAGACCCCTCAATTGAATAGTCTACCCTAACTCTCAAATGGTTTTTAGGCATGGGTAAATTGTGCATTGTGGCACTCAATTGGTTACATAACATGCCCACTGCAACATTTCGATGTGGGTTTGCAATATATAGCTCACCTTCACAGTTATCCTAAATCAATTATAAAGAAAATAAAATATACATGATAATTTGATCAAATACATATGTACAAAAAATAGGTCGAGTAATAATAAATACCCGTGTTGAAGGGATGGTGCAGCTATCTCGTGCGCTATGTTGGGCAAGTGAGGGTGCAGCAGGTAATATAGGTTCAGCAGGGGGTGGTGCAGCAGGGGATGGTGCACGAATGGATTGTGCCAAGAGCTGCTTATACATCTGTCTCTTTTCCATTAGTTCAACAACATTATTGGATAGCTCGTCATACTTTGCCGCCATGACTTTACAATCCCTGCACCCCCTGCTATGGCTCTTTGGCCCAAACACAGTCGTAGGAGGAATGCCATATCCATAACCTCTTATCCGACCCTTATACTCTTCCCTTCCCAAGGCACGAGCAAGAACATCTTGTTCACCATCACAATCTGTTAAATCTCCTTGTGATCTGATTGTGATATGCTTTGGCGATGCACAAACATAAGTAACGGTTAGAAATAATAAACAAGTGTCAAAGAAATTTAATCGACGATAAAAAATATGTCCACGTGTCAAAAAAAATCGAGTAACGGATAGAAATAATAAACAAGTGTCAAAGAAATTTAATCGACAATAAAAAATATGTCCACGTGTCAAAAAAAACCGAGTAACGGATAGAAATAATAAACAAGTGTCAAAGAAATTTAATCGACGATAAAAAATATGTCCACGTGTCAAAAAATATCGAGTAACGGATAGAAATAATAAACAAGTGTCAAAGAAATTTAATTGACGATAAAAAATATGTCCACGTGTCAAAAAAAATCGAGTAACGGATAGAAATAATACTTACAATTTTGTCCTTGACCTCCTTAGTTTTCGGATCCACAATGTCTCCATCTTTGTTTTGTCGGGCCTCTAACCGCATAAAGATTACAACGATCAAGGGATTCTTGAGTTGGATCTTTCCCCTCTTGCTACGATAACTATTTAAGTTTAATAATTGTTAATCAAGCTGTAAATTAAAAGATTCATTAAATCATAATAAATTAAACTAATTGTGTCTTACCAATCTTTCTTCGAGAATTTGATATCCACTAGAACCTCCTCTATAAGGGTACTCGGGATTAGAAGCTCTTTCTTTATTGGCTTTGCTCTTTTTCTATTTAAAAAGATAAGTATACATTAATGAATGATATCTAGTTGTGAAATATATATATATATATATATATATATATATATATATATATATATATATATATATATATATATATATATATATATATATATATATATAACTTAAATAATTAATATACTAACCAAGAAATCCGGATCTCAGTAGTGCGTATATGTACAAATTTGCTCCAATCCTCCTTACTTATAATTAGGAATACAATGTTTGGAGGCTCCTCGCATCGATGGTCCCATCGGAAGTTTTGAATACTTTTTCCTACATCAGTTCTATAAGCCCGATGCAACCTTCTAGCTTCCTTGAGTATCCAATCTCTTCGGGCATCATCCACATCAAAGTGTTTCTACTTATACATAAAAATGGATTAAATAAATATAACTAAAAAATCACTAAATAAAATTATTAAAGAGGTCTAAAATTATATACCTGTATTAAGGACCAAAAATCATCTTTCAGTTTAGGCAAAACTCTATTATCTTTCTCATTCCAACTTTTAATCGAAATTGGAAACATTTGTTTCACGTTAGTACCAATAAAACTAATCAAATTTGTGCCGGTCTCTCCAATAGGCAAACCTTTAACACTCCATCTGACCTGCATTAATTAAATCATTAAATAATAACTTTGAAAGGTAGAGAACAACATTAATAATTAGTAATTAACTTACCCTATATTTCTCGTGTCCTTTACTTATCCGATGGACGATATTCTTTTTTATTTGTCATTCCACGGGAGTGAACTTCTTTGTGTTTCTATGATCACCCCCATCACCACCCTCATGACTACTCTCATGATCACTAAGTGATGCCATCTGACTTGCAATGGCCCAAATGAAATAGACTCAGTGAGTTTTAGCTTTCTAATTGTTTAGAACCAACAAACACTTAACAAAATATAGAACAAGCATAGGCCTCACCTATAAATACATATATAAAAGTAAATGAAATATTGGAATCATAGCCTTTAATTTGTTGATGATTATTGATTTAGTTTCAATGAAATGCATGCCATGTAATTTTTCTTGTACTTTTCCACTACACAACCATATAACATCGAGTCAACTAGTCAAAGTTTAAGAACCTAGAGTAAACATATATAGGAAAGCCATGCACTAAGAAACAGAGAAAGCCATGCACTAGGAAAGCCATGCACTAGTTTCTGTTAATAATGCTAGCTAAGCTAGACTAATCTAACAACTAATTAAATACAACATTGAGCTAAGTAACAGAGAAAGCCATACAAAAGAGAACTACATAACAAACCATAAAAACCGGTGAGAGTATGTGCGAAATACCTTTTGAAAGGGAGAGAGAGCGAAAAGGAAACAAATGGGAGGAGGCTGCGTTGTAAGATAGCACCAAGGAGAGAGAGGAGAGTGCAGTACGTTTGGGGTTTCGGGTTTTAGGTTTCGGGTCGCGCGTTTTTGGGTAAGATAGCACCAATGAGAGAGAGGAAGACGTGGAGTGTGGGTTGTTCGTTGCTGATGAACGAAGAGGATGGGTCGTTTCTGATGAACGAATAAGGGATGAACGAAGAGGATGAACGAAGAGGTTTTCGCAAGGGAGGAGTTAGGTAGATGAAGAGACGTCTGCGTGAGTTTGTGTGAGAGAGATGAGAGAGCGCGCCTTGTGAAAATTTTAATAACAATGCCTAGCGCTTTCTAGCAAAAACGCTAGGGAAGCCTAGGAAATATAATTACAATTCCTAGTGTTTTCTGTAAAACGCTAGGGATGCTATAGCGCCTTTTTACAATTCCTAGTGTTTTCTGTAAAACGCTAGGGATCCTCTAGCGCATCTTTACCATTCCTAGCGTTTTCTGTAAAACGCTAGGGATCCTCTAGCGCCTCTTTACCATTCCTAGCGTTTTCTGTAAAACGCTAGGGATCCTCTAGCTCCTCTTTACCATTCCTAGCGTTTTCTATAAAACGCTAGGGATCCTCTAGCTCCTCTTTACCATTCATAGCGTTTTTCAGTAAACGCTAGGGATCCTCTAGCTCTCTCTTTACAATTCCTAGCGTTTTCTATAAAATGCTAGGTATTGAATGATTTTTTAATTTCATTTCTAGCGTTTTCTCCTTAAAGCGCTATGTATTATTGATTTTTTTAATTTCATTTGTAGCGTTTTTTTAAAACGCTACCTATTGATGATTTTTTTAAAATATTTTTTTATTTTTGTTTATTCTCCTTTTAATTACAACCTATAAATTCATTCCTTCCAACAAAATTCATCAAATATCATTCCAACAAAATTCAGCCAATATCATTACAATCCAATATAGATACACACATATGTACATATCACCAAAAGACCATATTAAACTAACAAGTACTTACAACATAATTAATATATATATCCAAATCATACAACATAATAACTAACTAACATTATGAAACTCAAAAGTAGCTACAAATTAAAGCTAGAAACATAACAACATAACCCTCATGACTACTGTCTTGACCACTCTCATGATCACTAAGTGATGCCATCTGACCTGCAATATAACATAATCCATGTTATTGTTAAATTTACAAAAACAATATAATTATCTATTAATAAAAAATAACGATATATCATTAAGTCTATATTACCTTTTCCTTTTCCTAGATAAAATTTTGTTTGCAATTCGCGTCTTGGTATTTTTTTTCCGACGAATAGTAATTCCATCATTATGATCTTTTCTAAAATATACAACATCCTCTATAGAAGTATTTTCCCCTATTATTGGTTCTGATGTTCTGAAGAAAGGGTCGTCCTCAACACCAACATCATCGGGTGCTTCATCATCATCGTTGTTAAATACAAATTTTTGTCGATCAATAGAACAATAGACCAATTGATATTAATCTGGATCGGTGACATAAAACACTTGTTGAGCTTGCGATGCTAAAATAAAAGGTTCATCTTTATATCCTAACTTGTTGAAATTCACCCGCATGAACCCCCGATTCATCAATCAGTAAACCAAGATTATTGTCAACCCATTCACATTTGAACACAGGCTCTGAAACATATTGTAATCCAACTCCCATATGTGTTCAATGAAGCCAAAGTAAGACATATTTGCATATATGGGATTTCTGTCTTTGGCACTGGATGCATGCATAGAATGAGCTACAAGAGTCACCCCACTATTTTGCATTTTACTCTGATCATCTTGTTCTTTTGTATAGAAAGTGCACACGTTCATTAGATAGCTGTTGTAAGAGAAGACATGTATATTTGGACCTTTTGCTAACCATCTCAATCTTTTTGAAATTGAAGTAGGATTCGAAACACACTCACCATCAATGAAACACTATGAAACTCCTATTGTGTTCTTTTGCTAACCAAACTTGCTTCTTTCCCGGGAATTGACTCTTAAGAATCTCCTTGTGCTTGACAACATATGAATCAACCTCACTATCATTGTGAAGAACGTACAAGTGTGCTTGCTCTAGTTCTTTCCTTGATACCATCACTAATTTAGTTCCTGTCATCCCTTTACTAATCCTTCCTACATGACGAGACCTTGGTAGTCCCACAGAATATTCAAGACTAGATAGATAGCCCGTACAAAACTCAATAGCCTCTTCAACTATGTAGCGCTCAACAATACAACCCTCAGGTCGTGATCGATTTTTCACATATCCTTTTAATATCTTCATGTAACGCTCAAACGGATACATCCATCTCATGTAACATGGGCCACACAATTGTGTCTCTCTAACCAGATGAACTATTAGATGAATCATTATGTCAAAAAAGGAAGGTGGGAAATACATCTCAAGCTCACACAAAGTGATGATAATTTCTCTTTGCAATGTTGGCAACTTTCCAAGGTCAATCACTCTACTACAAATCGCCTTAAAGAAGAAACAAAGTTTGGTTAAGGTCTGACGCACTTTCTTAGGCAAAATGGATCGTATACCAATGGGTAGCAAATGCTCCATGAGAACATGACAATCGTGGGACTTTAGAGACTTTAACTTGAGGTCTTTAATCGATACAAGAGTCGCCACATTTGAAGAGTATCCTCTCGGAACTTTAACTCCATGAAGAAACTCACAAAAGACATGTCTTCTCCTTTCTAGATAGAGTATGAGCTGTAGGAGGTAGATATGTACGTGTACCCTTCTTTACCTGGGACCCAATTCAGGTCTCAAACCCATACTAACCAAATCCAACCTTGAGTTGATGGTATCTTTAGTCTTACGGCATATTGAGTAAGGTACCAATGACACTTTCGAAGACATTCTTTTCAACATGCATCACATCAATGAAATGCCTTACATATAATGACTTCCAGTATGGCAACTCAAAGAAAATCGACTTTTTCTTCCACCCCCGTTTAGCAAGCTCTCCTGCAAAAGGCTTCCCAAATTTAATGTTCAAATCTTCCACCTTTTCAAATACCTGTTCGCCCGTCAAAGGCGGGGGAGCTCTACGTGTTTCTGTATTCCCATCAAATTCCTTTCTCCACAATCGATAGTGATGAGTTGATGGCAAAAATCTACGATGACCAAGATAGATATTCTTCTTACCATGTTCCAACCACATCCAATCTGTGTTATCTTCACATATAGGGCATGCACACCGCCTTTGTTCTGTGCATGCCAGATAGATTGCCGTATGCAGGAAAGTTGTTAATTGTGCCAAAGATCATAGCCTCGTGGTGAAACTTTCTTCTCTGAACCCATCATACACCTCTACCCCAGCCTCCCACATTTGCTTCAAGTCTTCAATTAAAGGAGCCAAGTATACATCAATATCATTTCTCGGTTGTTTGGGCCCGAGAAATTAACAAAGACAAAGATCATATATTTGCGTTTCATGCAAAGCCACGCGGTAAGTTATAAATCGCCAAAATCACGAGCCATGTATTGTGGGAGCTACTTTGGATACCGTCGGGTTAAATCCATCGGCCAGACAATGCAAGGCGTAGGTTTCTCGGGTCATCCCGAAATTAGGATACTCAATATTAATTTTTTCCATTGCGGAGAATCTGTAGGGTGTCGTAGCATACCATCTTTAATCCTTTCATCCTCATGCCATGTCAAGTGTTTTGCATCTTACGAACTACGATACATGCGCCTAAATTGAGGAATTATAGGAAAATACCACAACACCTTTTCGGAGCGGACTCTTTCTTCTTATATATGCGGTGCATTACATTTAGGACACGACTTTAACAACGCATGTTCATTCCGAAATAAAATGCAATCATTCGGACAAGCGTGTATCTTCTCATAGTTCAAGCCAATAGACCCCAACATTTGCTTTGCATCATACGTCCGAGAAGGAAGCACATTATCATTCGCAACATTTCTTTCGAAGTATGCGAGTAAATCGGTAAAGCTCTTATCCGTCCATCCGTGGCGAGTTTTCAAGTTATACAACTTGATCACGACCAATAATTTTGTGAATTCGTACAACCCGCATACAATGGTGTCTCTGCATCGCTTATCAACTTTTCAAACATTCGGGACAATCATTAAGATCCTCTTCAACCACCTTTGCCATCTCTTCAAATTCGTTCGCATCAAATGAATGTGCCCGGTGTCAACCGTGGCGCATATCTCTTACTAATATCATTCATATTTGAAGATTCACCTTTTTCTCACCGTGCATTATCCAACAAGTGTAACTTTGATCAATTCCATTCGCCTTTAAATGTCGTGCCAACTCTCTGCGAAGAATCGATTTTACATAACAACACCTTAAACAAGGACATTTCATACCGCTAAAAGTCCCTAAACGTTCAACAACACAGCTCACAAAATAATCCACTCCAGCGGCATACTCCTTGGACAGACGATTGGCAGACATCCAATTTCTATCCATAATTTCCAAATATTTATAATAAAATCCTGAGAAGAGAACTTTAACATATGACCCATCAAGCAATTCGAATATAATGAAGAATCAATTCATATAAAAAAAACAAACAAAATTTCCTCTTTTAAAATTTTTTCAATTCCACTCCTTATGTTCCCAAGCTATATCTATCTCATATTCTATTTCTATTCTCGGTCCTTTGGTCAAGACAAAGGAACCATAGTCTAGTCTTCCAAATAATTAATGAACTTAATTTATGTGTAACAAGAAGAGGCTAGTGGTAAAAAAGAGTCTAGTGTGCACAAGTGACAAAACTAATATATTTCTAAACTAGAACCCCACATTTAATATCTAACAAATTTCCTAATTGTAATTTACAAGAAAAAATTGCAACAAGAGACTATTGTAATTAGAGAAAGGAACGAAATTAATAAAGGAACCCGAAGCAGAGAAAGGGCAGAAAACTCACCAATGTTGTGCGAGTGAGAGGCGAGAAAGATGATGTTCACTTGAGAGAGATGATTTTCGTTGAGAGAGATGATGTTAATTTGCGTTAGGGTGTTAGGGTTTTGCGTTTCTGGGTGAGTGATTTTGCGTTTCTGGGTGAGAGTGTTAGCTGAGAGAGGGAAGTAGCTCAATGGGAAACGAAAAAAAAATTATTTAACCATACCTAGAGTGCTAGGGATCTATCTAGCGTGTTTTCTAAATACCTAGCATTTTGAATAAAAGCGCTAGGGATCTGTCTAGAGTGTTTACTAAATACCTAGCGTTTTATAAAAAACGCTAGGGATCTATCTAGCGTGTTTTCTAATTGGCTAGCGTTATGAATAAAAGCGCTAGGGATCTGTCTAGCGTGTTTTCTAAATACCTAGCGCTTTCTAAAAAACGCTAGGGATCTGTCTAGCGTGTTTTCTAATTGGCTAGCGTTTTGAGTAAAAGCGCTAGGGATCTGTCTAGCGTGTTACCTAATGGGTAGCGTTTTACTTTAAAACACTACTAATGGTGTAGCGTGTTATTAAAATGGGTAGCGTTTTTTTATAAACGCTACTAAAGGTGGCGATCTCTTTTTACAATTCTGGCGTAGTGATTAGATATGTATTAAAAAAATTACCAAGAAAAAAATTCAGTTTAAATTGTTTTTTAGTTAAAAAAATTATAATTTTTTTTAAACATATATATAATATATATATATATATATATATATATATATATATATTATAATATATGTAAGCCACCATCGGCCACCGCCGAACCACCACCGGACCTCCGCTATACCACCGTTATGCCGCCGCCGGACAACCATGGCCGCCGGAGCGCCGCCGAGGGACCACCACCGGTGACCGGAGCTCTGTCGCCGTCCGATGTGCCGGCCGCCACCTACATATATAATTTATATTATATAAGATATATTATATATATTGTATATTTATATATATATATATATATATATATATATATATATATATATATATATATATATATATATATATATATATATATCTAAATCGACACCTAAGCATCCACCTAATCACCACGTCAATAAATATGTCAAGACCAATTAAATCCACCTCAAAGCATGTTATTTGAAATATATCAAAAAAAAAAAGTAAGTTGGGGATCGAACCCATTCCCACACAGTGTCACCTCCTAATGCTGACCATTTGAGCTACCACAATTTCATGTTACTAAAGCATATTACATAATGTTTATCCTATTATTTCTTTTATTGCAAAACTTTTTACCTACTTTTTATATCTATTTATTATTTATTTTGATACATGTATATTTGTTATTATATATTACATTTATATATTATATTTATTTACCATCTAATATTTTGTATCACATTCCATAGATTTTATTCTATATATTTACTAACTAGAATATTATTAAATATGAGTATTTTTTTAACAAACGGACAGATTGCCCGAATTTATTAATAAAAAAAGAAAAAAAACAGAGAAAAGCGAAGGGGGGACTAGACCAAAATCTTTGCCAATAGACAAGATCAATATTAAATATGAGTAATTTTATCCATTTCAACTTTTTTTAATTCTCATATTATAAATAATGTTATATATTAAAAATGTTTGTCACATATTTTTGTATTCAGCTTGATGCACATACAATTAGAATCAATATACAACTTTGATCGATCAGTATATTTGTAGTTTATAACGTTTGTGGTTAATATTCTTCTATTCACTACGCCGCACTTAGAAAACAAGTAGAGAGAATAAACAAGATGACAGAGAACATTGATCCTACGGTTGTCAACGTCAATCAACTTAGTCAAAAGCAAGCTACATGTCCTTATGCAAAGTTATATTTGCTATATATTTGTAAGTTACTATTTACTAATACTATTTTAGACCGTATAATATTTATAAGTAATTCCTGTTGTAATAACATTTCAATATGAAAATACCCCTGAAATTATACTAAAGTATTATTTGATTAGTACTTATGTAGTTTTTAAAGTATTTTTATTTATGGGTTGTCACTACTAAAGTATTATTTGATTTCACGGGATCTCAAAATTATATATATATATATATATATATATATATATATATATATATATATATATATATATATATATATAAATCTAAATTTAATTTCCTACTATTATACAAATATTTAAAATAGTTGAAGTAATTATCTTCTTGTGTCTTTTTTGGTATAAAGCTGGATATCCTCTCTGCGCAATTGCAGAGACTAATCCTCGAGCCGGGTAGGACCACAATTGGCGGCAAAGCTCTCCCTCAAGAGATTTAACACATTTGCATGCCCAAAGGTGGATTCGATCCCAGGACCTTGGTTAAGCTGGAAGAGACCCTTACCATCTCATCCAAGTCTGGATTCGATCCCAGGACCTTGGTTATGTATTACTATTTAGAGTTTTAGATATTAATCTTTATATAATCTTAAAGATTTTTATATAAACATTGCATCTACGAATAAGACTAGATTTTTCATATTCTAATAATCCCCTGAAGTGTTAGTTTGATATTTCCCGTTTATAGTTTCTTTATAGGAATATACAAAATACCATAAGGGTTCTTTCGCAATATATGTACATATATTAAATCAAAATTAACATTTAAATAGTCAAATAGTATATAAAATATTCACTATATATAAAAAAATAAATAAATGTATAAACATATATATTATATATATCATAATGAATTGATAAAAGCCGGTGTACAAAGAAATCGACGTGTCATATAACACACGAAAAATACAACTGCATTTTTAAAGGTGCCAAAAAATAATTTAAAATTTTATGGCAAAATGAGATGTATACCCGTATTGCTTATAACAATAAAATCGAATTCCCACAGGTTCACACGCTTAGAGAAAACAAATTATGAATGATATATTACAAAATAAATGTTCCTTTCGCCATTAGTAATAGTAATGTGCTTTTCTATATACTCATTCAGAATACATTAGATGATAATCATATTTTCATCGGTTTCAATTTTCGTTTGAGTACTTTGTTTGAATACTTTTATATTAATTTTCCTTCATTTAATTATTACGAAAATTATTAAGCAAGAAACAAAATCCTTTTTCTGGACAAAACCCCACATCCCAATTGAAATTGTAATATATAATTTTATTATATATATATATATATATATAAATCTAAATTTAATTTCCTACTATTATATAAATATTTAAAATAATTGAAGTAATTACCTTACTGTGTCTAAACAAAATGAATTTAGACAGTCTTTGTATGAAAATAAATTATACTAGTATATATATATATTTATATATATATATATAATTATAATTTATATTATATATATTTACATAAACTTATATATTTATGTATATAAACTTATATATTTATAAATGTATAAATATTATATATATATATATATATATATATATATATATATATATATAAATTTATATATTTATAAATATAAAAATTTAATTTTTGTAGTATTAAAAAATATATGTTTTTTTTCCTAAAAATGTTTTTTTATTAAAAGATGTTTTTATGTTTTAAAGGTATTTATTAGTGGACGGATCGAATATTCATCCATAAAAAATTGTTAGTCAATGGATGGATAGGATTGGATTTTTGGGAACAATCCTAATGGATATAAATTTTTAACATGGATTTCTCCGATCCATCCATTATAATCCAAATCCATCCAATCCATCCATTTTGACACAACTATCGAGCACTTGCATGTAGATGATGAGTGGCGTAGCCTTTGGAAATTGAAGATCCCTCAGAAAGTGAAACATCTCCTATATGGTGCCTTTGCCGTGCCAATAAGATCAAATTTGCGTAGTAAACATGTGGATATTGAAGATACTTGCCATTGGTGTTCTCTACTTCCTGAATCATCATTGCACCTCTTCATCTATTGTTCCAAAGCTCAAGCTTGCTGGAATAATTAAGGATTATTATATTTGATATTGGCAAAAGCTTCAGGACATGACTTTCAATTCTGCATTTTTTTCCTCTTTTGAATGCTTTACAGGATATTGTAATCGTGAAGCTTGGTGCATGTGGCAAAGCGGTAATGACTGTGTTTGGGAGAACAAGGGTATGGGCGCTACCTCTATTGTGTGGACTGGAAAGATTGTGGCTCGCAATGTTTCTATCGCTGATGCAAGTCTGCCTTTCGGTTCCTAGTGTTGCTGCTTCTTGGACTAGACCGATGGCAGGTTTAGTGAAATGCAATGTCGATGTGTAATACCCTAATATCTCATCCATAAGAGTAATACTAAGATACACAAAATAGCATACATCAGAGGTAATTCTATTACCTCTGTTTAGATATTGAACACAACTAAAAATTTTGTTGAGAGATCATCAAACGTCTCATAACTTCATATCAGAAGTGCTCAATTGACTTAAAACTTTTTCTTAACAGCTTTTCATTAACCTAGTGTTCAATAACCAATATCAGAGAATAGCGGAATGATATACAACTTCTAGTGTGAATACAAGTCATATAATCGGAATACATAAAATAAAGGAACTACATAAGCAATAAGACTAAGTCTTCAATATCTTCACGGTTTAACGCCTAGCCATGCTACTTCGCTTTTGCTTGTCCCTTGTTTCTCTATAAAAAAACAACAACATATAAAGGGTTAGATACAATCTCAGTGAGTTCTATCGAGACCTCTTAATAAACTTTCGCGGTTCATTTATTACTTTCAGTCAATCGTAGCCCAAAAGGATACTAAGTGCATAAAGCTTTTCCTGACATAGTACATCACCGACAATAACCACGCCATTACCGGTGAACCTCTCTACTAATTTACGTTAGCTTCAAACAGTCGTGAGGTCTAGGTTCTAGGGCTCATGACTTCCCCTACCCTAGTATACTAATTCTTATCGGGTCGCCACCCAATCCATATATATATATATATATATATATATATAGTCAATTCAGTCGCTTGAACATATAGTTCTCTAAATTTTACATGATACATGTTCTCTCACATTTAACTAACTTTATTTGCACAATCATGCTAATTAGGATAATATCACAATTCACATCCAAACATCATCATTCCTCATGCATTATGATCAACTCATCATCAATTCATTATACTTTCTTACTCATTATGCTTGAACATTTATCCTTCAATAACACGACTTATAATAATTCACTTATCTTAGGAGCATTCACACAATATCATTCAATAACATGACGTATAGCAATTCACATTTCAATTAACAATTTAAGGTCACAAGTAAACATTAACCATCCATAAACGTCATTCAAAATCATGATATATCAAGTCAATAAACCTTAGTAAGTCTCTAGGAATGCATTAGGAAAGATTTGGAATCAAAAGGAGTAGCCCATAGTGGTTTTAAAAGAGGTGACAAAAGTTTGGGCCCGGGTCGGGCTCTTTCACACATGGTCCGGGCTCTCTGTAAAATTTTTAAGTTTTGCAACAAGGGGAGCGAGGCCCGGGTCGGGCTCAAAAGCACCCGGTCGGACTCCTCTGACAGAATCACCAAAATTCCATTTTTAAAGTGTTTCTCGCTATTCCAATGGTTCTAACTCGTTCACACAAACAGAGGTAATAACAACCAATTCACACCCAACTTATATTGAGAGTAATATAAACTAAACTGAACGACGCCCAAGAACCTTATGTCAAATAAACTAAATTAATATATAATAAATTCATTTTAATTAAAACTCAATGTCTCCAGAAATCTTTTCCCCCAAGCATGCATAGCCATAAATTTTCATTTGACAAGAAAAGAAAAGGATGGCAATATATCGTATCACTATCAAAAGTTGACGTTGAGAGAGATGGCACAGTGTTTGTAGACTTATAAAGCTACATTTATATGTTGGCCCATTTTTTAAAAATAAATTATGAAAACAACATATCCAAATAAACCCCACATGCATGCATCTAGTGCTAATTTTCACGAGAAAACATTAGAAATAGGGAACCAAACTGTGTCCTATTTTTTTTTGATAAGTCAAAAAATTTCATTAAAAGATGGCACTAGGAGTGCCACAACCCAAATACGATCAACATATCAGGTTCAAATAGTAAGACGGAGTGTTGCTCCAATCCTCATAGTCTATTGATAAATTAGATCCCACCCTATTTGATAACCAACCCTATGATAATCCTTTAACATGATACAACATTTGTGCTACATTCGGATTGCCACCTCTAAAAATGATCGTGTTTCGGTTGATCCAAATCACCCATACTACGGCCACCCATACCATGAGTCTCACTTTCTTTTTCTTTTTTCCTCCTATCTTGATTCCATGTTTCAGCAAATGGTCCCAAGCTCCTGTGAATACAACCCCTTGTATCCCAAGCCAATTAAACACTTCATGTTTCAGCAAATGTTCAGTATCTTCGTCACACCTGAAACATAGAACACAGCAAGGACTGGTCGGAAAATTAATAATAC
Source organism: Oxytropis ochrocephala (assembly GCA_020916435.1). Classification (NCBI taxonomy): domain Eukaryota; kingdom Viridiplantae; phylum Streptophyta; class Magnoliopsida; order Fabales; family Fabaceae; genus Oxytropis; species Oxytropis ochrocephala. Next base: position 19,153,759 of record CM037093.1, read on the forward strand.
CCCGCTGCTGCAGAAGCACGCGTGTAGGTAGCCTATCAATTAATAGCCGCCAACCATGTATCAAGAATTTAGAAGGAGCTGATGTACCCCATAATAACTTTAGAGCTTTTAAATCTTCCTCCTATATAGTTGCGTTGTCGCTGCTGCGAATTAACAAGTTGTACGCCGATTTAACGGTGAACTGATGCGATGCATTGAGAGACCAGACCCATCGGTCTGGGCTGTTCTGCTTGGGACTGATCTGCAGAATTGTGTTCTGCAGTAAGGCAGCAGCATCGGCTTCTTCTGCTGTGAGAGCAGATGGCCAAATAATCTTCCACGTCCACCTATCTTCAACCCATTCTCCAAAATTTGCAACTCTACCTTCTGCTGAATCTGAAATTGCATATAGTTGAGGGAAAATCTCCTCCAAACTCCATGGACTACACCATCTGTCCTTCCAAAATCTAACCTCCTTACCATCTCCTAGCTTCAATTTTACCGAATCTCTAAACCAATTTTGTCCATATGCCAAGCAATCATCAACCGACATTAAGTCCTTCCACCACATCGAGAAATGAGTTCTATTCAAAGTACCATCATTTTCATACAAGACATCTATCATATTGCTCCACAAATTATTCTTCTCCACCATAATTCTCCATTTCCACTTTCCTAATAATGCTACATTGAACACTTCCATATTCCTAATACCAAGACCCCCTTTTTCCTTAGGCAAGCATACTTTACTCCACCGCACCCAAACCATCTTTTTACTCTCCACATCTCCTCCCCATAGAAAGTTTCTTTGAATTTTCACCATTTCCTTGATCACCTTCTTAGGCGCCTTGAAGAACGAGAAGTAGTACAATGGTAGGCTAGCGAGAACGGAGTTGATGAGCGTCACTCTACCCCCCATTGATAGTTGTTTGCTTCTCCACAAAGATAGTCTAACCTTCATTTTGTCCATCACCGGTCTCCACGTGCTACTAATTAGTCTTGGATTAGCCCCCACCAGTACCCCTAGAAATTTAAATGGAGTGACTCCATTCTTGCAATAAAGAAACCTTGCGCCTACATCCAATTCCTCCTCCACCACCCTTACACCTATTAAACTACTTTTGTAGAAATTCACCCGTAGGCCCGATACTAGTTCAAAGACCCTCAACACCGCTTTCAAACACCACAAGTTCTCCCTTGAATTATTGCACATAAAGAGGGTGTCATCCGCAAATTGGAGGACCGGGAAGTCAATCCTTCCGGTTACCGAGATTGCCTCATAAAATCCTAGCCTCGTACAATTATTAATTAACCCCGTTAACCCCTTTGCCACCAATAAGAAAAGAAACGGCGCCAACAGGTCCCCTTGTCTTAAACCTCTCTCCATTGAGAACTCACCCATTGGACTTCCATTGACTAACACTGATACTTGCCTCGAAAAAATGCATGCTTTCATCCAACCTCTCCATTTCTTTTTTCAGTTTACAAGTCAAAATATAATAAGCTTAACAGGGCCCACTAATAATTTTGGCTTTTTTTTAAATAAGGAATAATTTTGGCTTTTTTATATGAAAATGATTACAAGGAGGCAACTATCCTATAGGTATAAATGTAACACCCTCATATTTCTATCTAGTAGAAATACTAAAGTGTACCTTTTTTAGCATACATCAGAGATACATTTCCTGCTTAGATTTACATCTTTACAAGAATAGCGGAAACGATACATAACTTAGAACAAATTCAAGTTATAAATCAAATACAAAGATACAAAGGAAAACCATAACTAATAATAGAAGAACTACGTCTTCCACTTCCTTCTCGAGCACGCCATCCACTCGTGTCATAAAGGATCTTCTTTCCCTGTTTCTCTGTAAAACAACAACATTTGTAGGGTGAGATAACAAATCTCAGTGAGTCTTACCGTAACCCCTTACCTATCACTCGGTCCATTTATAAAACCATAATCAGTAATTCAAAAAGAATTACAATATACAATTAATCACTTGTGACTTGTCACCAACAACCTAAAGAAGCTCGAGTGACAAAATCACAATATACACATTTAAAAGTTTTAGCACATCACCAACTCCGCAAGCTCGAGTGAACCCCCAAAGCTAATAGGAGCGCAAATCCTAAGAGCGACATAAATATATGAAAGCGGGGCCTAGGTCAAGGGCTCATGACTTCCCTCACCTAGCATGCTAACAAAAACAGGGTCGTTGATAACTCATATTTATATGAGTTATTTACACTCATTCAAAGAATAAGTCATGCAAGTTCTCTAGCAATACAAGGGTTATTAAATTAGTTTTATGTAATTTCTGAGTTTTTAGTAAATAAATGAATGAAGTGATAAATATATGCATTTAGGCACAAGAGAGGTGCCCTCGAGAGCGTTTTGATGCTTCGTGTGCTTGTGCAGAAATTTAGTCTTTGAACGTCACCACGCCCCTCACCACGTCTCTTGAAGTGCAGCAGAGAAAGGGTGAAAGATCTTAATTTTGGCGCGCGCTAAGCAATGATAGTCAAAGATATAAAAGTCGGAAGATCTCCCATTCCCATGCGAGGTGACGTATGGAAAACCTTTGTAGCTACGAGCGATTGTCGAGTAAGAAGAAGAAAGAAAGCAGATCGGTAGGTGAGCAAATGACATCAAGACGCGTAAGCAAGGTGGCTATTTAAGGAAGGCTCATTTCTCTCAAGAAACAATCATCTCTTCCACAAACTTCGAATCACTTCATCTTCATCTCTCACCATCTCTCCATTAAATTCAGAACTAGTTTTGTAAAGAAGATCCGGAAGCAGGACTTACGTATTTTGCTTTGTCCGAACTTAGTTTTTTCTCGCATTTTGTAAAGCTCGGACGTTGTAACGTCTATCAACAGTAATATATGCTTAAAAGCTACTTAGGTGTATCTTTTGCACCGAGGTTCTTTTCTCGTTATGTATGGTATTAGGATTTTAAATCCTTTTCATTCTGTAAAGATGCTCAGCATGAGCTAAACACCTTGTAGTTGAGTTGTTGATTTGCTTTTAATGAATTTCTAGTTAATGTTATGAAGTGTTAACGTTGCCCGTTTTAAATCTTTGCGTAATAATATTTTCAAAACTTGTTTTGAGGTTGGCCTCTTAAAATGGGTAGATTCATAGAGTACATGGACATGATCTATGAAAAGAAATCAAAGATTTATATGAATGAACAATGCACTAAAGACATTTAGGCATCTTTATCTAAGTCTAGACATAGAATGGATAATAGTTCATAGAACATTGCTGTGGGTACTTAAAACACAGGAGTGGGCCTATTTAGAACCTAAACATAGGATTTCTTGTACTTGAAACTCTGACGTTTTGTGCTGAAAAGCATAGCTCTTTTGCAATAGCGTTCAGACGTGGCCACGTCTCACAGTTAACATTTGAGCGTCATAACGTCTAAGCGTTATAACGCCCGGCTAGGAAGGATTTATCTCGCATGCAACAACTCAACTCATCTCTCATCCATATTCACAACCAACTTTAGTTCCCTTATTTTATTTACATCTTTAGCTTTAAAAACCAACTCTTATTGCCGATTTGTTACTTGATTCTCTTGTGTTTTGAAACTTGAACTTTGAAAGCTTATCAATCCTCGTGGGAACGATCTCTTACTTTCATCCACTTTATTACTTATACGATGTGTATACTTGCACTATAATTGCGAAAATCCATACTATTACACAAGCGCAACAAGTTTTTGGCGCCGTTCTTAGGGATTGAAAAATTTTATTGTTCAAAAAGTATTAAAGCACAAGTTGAAGGATTTTACTTGTGTGTTTACGTGTTTGAGCAGTAGGCGTTACGGCGTATGCTTAGTTCTAACTCAAGCTCTAGTTCAATCTGAACCAAGGAGTGAATCGAACTCGAGTTTGATCCGAACACGAAAGAACTTTCGGACAACTAAGGAGACAACAAAGGTTAAGAAGGAGGCAACAACAAGAACAACACCCAACCATGTGCGAGCATAACACCTGTTTCTAGAGGTGGACATACACCAAGAGGAGGTAGAGGACATGGTCGTGGACCACAAACTCATACAGAGACAATCAATGTTGATGATGAACATTACCAAAGGCAAAGAACTCATCAATGCGGGACCACAAGATATGGTCAATGATAGGGACGAGCCTATGCGTGACTATCTTTGTGCTTAACCCCGCTCATCTACAAACAGGCATTGCAAGACCAACCCTTCATCTTTGGTCACTTTGAGTTCAAGCCAATGATGTTCCAAATCTTCGCAAGCTGCGAGCCAATTTGGAGGTTTCCTCAAGAAGATCCATACTCACCGAGACAATTTACGGGCGTGTGCAAAGAACTTTATCATTCCCGGAGTTTCAGAGGATGCCTTTAGATTGAAGCTCTTCCCATACTCACTCAAGGATAAGGCTAAAACATTTGAACTCCTTAGAACCAAATTCCATTCACACAGGATGAGCTAGCGAGAGAAATTCCTTGCCAAATACTTCCTCCCAACAAAATGCTAAAGCGAGAAATGATATCACTTCCTTCAAACAAAGGAAGGGAATCATTATTCGAAGCTCAGGAAAGATGGAAGGAATTCTCGAGAATGTGCCCGCACCATGGCATTCTGTGGTGATTCAAATGGAGACTTTCTATAATGGTTTAGATCGCCCACAAGGTTGATACTTGATGCTTCATCAGGTGGTGTCATTCTAAACATGTCCTTTTCTGAGGCATGCAAGCTCATTGATGACATAGCCACCCACAACTCTCATTGGCCATCTGATAGATTTACTCTTGGGAAGAAAGCAGGTGTTCATGAGATAAGTGAAGTCACTGCTCTTTCTGCTCAAGTGGCTACCCTAACCAACATGATCAAAACTTTGAGTACACCAAACGTGGCCACGTCTGAGAAGCAGAATGTTGCATCAGTAGAACCTACCCAATCTGGTGGAGTAGTGTGTGTTTATTGTGAAGAAGGGCATGTGTATGAGGAATGTCCCTACAATCCTCAATCTGTAAACTTTGTCTCTCAGAACAAAGGAAATGGTCCCTATTCCAATTCCTACAATTCAAACTGGAGAAATCATCCAAATTTCAGTTGGAGAAACAACAATGCATTGAATGCCAGCAATACTGCTCCTGCAATACCTCCAGGATTTCCTCCTCAACAACAACAGAGGCAGTATGTGCAGAACAACAACAATAGCAACTTGGAGGCCATGATGAAGAGCTTCATAAGTGATTGTAAGACTACTTTGCAAACTCATGAGTCTTCAATCAAAACTCTGGAAAATCAGATTGGACAGATAGCTTCAGCTCTCACTCAGAGGCAGAACGGATCTCTTCCTTCTACAACAGAAACTCCATCATCAGCATCCAACCCTAATGGTAATAATGGGGTAAATGGACAGGTAAATGCAATTTCTTTAAGAAGTGAGTACTTGAATACCCTGAACCACCTATACCGTGGATGAAGAAGTGCGGGATAAACAAAAGAAATGTCGAGAGAAAAGAAAGGAAAGAAGCAAGCCCAAGTGGTGTGAAAGATACCGAACATTGTAACATCTAAACCAGACGTTACGACGTCTAATTTTGAACCAGGAATCAAGACTGTACCTAAACTTGTACCTGAGTATCCTCCACCACCATACCCTCAAAGATTGAAGAAAGCTCATGAAGAAAAGCAGTTCAGCAAGTTCCTGGAGATATTAAAGCAATTACACATCAACCTTCCTTTGGTTGAGGCATTACAGCAGATGCCAAACTATGCCAAGTTCTTAAAAGACATCATCACCAAAAGAAGAAGGCTAGGAGAGTTTGAAAGCGTTGTTCTCTGGCGAGGAATGTAGTTTAATCATGCAAAATAAGCTTCCTAGAAAACTCAAGGATCCTGGCAGTTTTACTATACCATGCTCCATTGGAGATTTTTACATTGGTAAAGCTTTATGTGACTTGGGAGCAAGTATCAACTTGATGCCCAAGTCCATTTATGACAAACTTGGTATAGGAACTGCCAGGCCTACTTCTTTAAGCTTAACATTAGGCGACAAAAAGCGAGTTTATCACGAAGGCATATTAGAAGATGTTTTGATTAAAGTTGACAAGTTTGTGTTTCGGTGGATTTTGTTATTTTAGATTTTGATGCGATAAAGAAGTTCCCATCATTCCGGGGAGACCATTCTTAGCTCTTTGGAAGGACAATCATTGATGTGCGAAAGGAGAATTAATCATGAGAGTCAATGACCAAGAAGTCAAGTTCAATGTCCTCGATGCGCTCAAGTATCCGGATCCAAATACAGGAGGAATGTTCTTATGTGGTTGCCATTGATCATATGGTCCAAAAGCGGTTCAACAAGGACAATGATCATCGGAGAAGATTACGGGAATAATGAAATACAAGAATTGTTAATGAAGAAGTTGCTCCTCTAGAGGCGTTGTAACGTCATCACGACGTGGCCACGTCCGAGCCCCCGCACCAAAGTCATGGACAAAGAGGTATGAATCTTTAGGGCAAGAGGAGTCAAATCGAAGAGGAATGTGCCTTCCATTAAAGAGCCACCCACCTTGGAACTAAAGGTGTTACCGATCATTTAAAGTATGTCTTCTTAGGGAAAATGATTCTTTGCGGTGATCATTTCTTCCAAGCTCACTCAAGAGCGGGAAGATGATCTCATTACTACCTGAAGAGACATAAAAGGCAATTGGTTGGCAAATGGCGGACATCAAGGGTATCAGTCCACAATCTGCATGCATAGAATAGTCTTGGAGGAGAATGCCAAGAATAGCATTGAAGGCGAGAGGAGATTGAACCCCATAATGAAGGAGGTGGTGAAGAAAGAAATCATCAAATGGTTGGATGCAGGAATCATCTACCCTATTAGTGATAGCTCTGGGTGAGTCGATTCGGTGTGTGCCCAAGAAAGGAGGGTTCTTGTGGTAACAAATGACAAAAATGAGCTAATTCCAACAAGGATGCGATGCGAGTTGGAGGATATGCATGGATTACGAGAAAGTTAAACAAAGCAACTAAGAAGGATCATTTCCTCTTCCATTCATTGATCAAATGCTAGGCGGGCTCGCAGCAAGGATTTCTATTGTTTCCTTGATGGTTATCGAGGTTACAACCGGATAGCCATAGCTTTGAAGATCAAGAGAAGACAACATTCACTTGTCCCTATGGTACCTTTGCTTTTCGAAGGATGCCATTTGGGGTACGTGTAATGCTCCCGCAACATTTCAAAGGTGCATGATGGCCTTATTTTCTCGATTTCATTGAGAACTCCATGGAAGTCTTCATGGACGATTTCTCGATCTATGGAGATTCATACAAGGCATGCTTGGATAATTTGGAAGGAGTTACGATAAGGTGTGAAGAAACCAACCTAGTGCTCAATTGGGAAAAATGCCATTTCATGGTACAAGAAGGAATAGTGTTGGGACACGAGAATATCAAAGAAGGGATTAGAGGTGGACAAAGCAAAAATTGATGTTATTGACAAGCTACCTCCACCAACAACTATCAAAGGAGTCGAAGTTTCTTAGGACATGCGAGGGTTTCTGAGAAGATTTATCAAGGATTTCTCAAAAATTTCAAAACCCTTGTGTGCTGTTGTTGCAACGTGACAACGTCTTCAACTTTGATGAACAATGTCATGAAGCTTTCAACAAAAGAAGATCGCTTGGTGATCGCTCTCCGCAATAGTCACTCCAGTTGGTCTAAACCATTTGAGTTGATGTGTGACGCAAGTGATTATCTTTGTAGGAGCAGCGATATTGGGACAAGGTATGGAAAAAATTTTCATTCTATTTATTATGCGATAAAACCTTAGATGATGCCCAATTGAATTATCTTGTGGATGAAAAAGAACTTTTGGTCGTTGTATTTGCATTTGATAAGTTCGAGATCTTACTTAGTTGGTGCAAAAGTTATTGTTTTTCTTCGATCATTCAGCCATTAAGTACTTAATTTCTAAAAAAGATGCGAAGCCAAGGCTCATTAGATGGGTTCTCCTCCTCCAAGAATTTGACTTGGAAATTCGTGACAAAAAGGGGGTGGAGAACCAAGTTGCTGATCATCTTTCTAGGCTTGAGAATGTTGATGCAGGTACAGGAGAAGAAGAGATAAAAGAAAAATTTCACGATGAGAGACTATTATCAGTTGCCTCAGTAGTTGAAGACGTTACCACGTCTATGGCATTTTCGTCAAACGTCATAACGTCTGATACTACTGCACCATGGTATGCTGACATAGTTAACTTCCTTGTTAGCAAGATTGTGCCTGTAGGACTCAACCACCAACAAAAGAAGAAATTCTTCCACACTACAAAGCAATATTTCTGGGATGAGCCATACTTGTACAAATTGTGCCCGATCGGATTACTAAGAAGATGTCTAGCTGAGGAAGAACAACTCCATGTGCTACAACAATGTCATTCAGCACCTTATGGTGGACATTTTGGAGGTACCAGAACAACAGCAAAGATCCTACAATCAGGCTACTATTGGCCAACCTTATTCAAAGATGCACATGAGTTGGTAAGAAGATGTGATAAGTGCCAAAGAACAGGGAATATATCAAGCAAGCAGGAGATGCCACTCACAAGCATTCTGGAAGTAGAGTTGTTTGATGTTTGGGGAATGGATTTCATGGGACCATTTCCTATGTCCCATGGGAATCTATATATTCGGTAGTTTGTGGATTACGTGTCAAAGTGGGTTGAAGCAGTGGCATTACCAAACAATGAAGCCAAATCAGTTAGCAAGTTCCTGAAAAAGAATATATTCACAAGATTTGGTACTCCAAGAGCCATAATCAGTGATGAAGGCTCTCATTTCTGCAATAAGTTAATTGAGAACCTCTTGGCTAAATATGGAGTAAACACAGAATTGCTACTCGCTTATCACCTCAAAGCAGTGGCAGCGAGAAATATCCAACAGGGAGATCAAAAGAATACTTGAGAAGATGGTTGGTCCTAACAGAAAGGAGTGGTCATTACACTTGGATGATGCACTTTGGGCCTACAGAACAGCATACAAAACACCATTGGGCATGTCTCCGTACAAGCTAGTTTATGGAAAGGCTTGTCACCTGCCAATTGAGCTCCAACATAAAGCTTATTGGGCATTGAAACAATTAAATTTGGATCATACAAAAATTTGGTGAGGCAAGGTCATTCTGATTAAATGAGCTAGAAGAGTTTAGACACCATGCCTATGAAAGCTCAGCAATGTACAAGGAAAAGACCAAGAAATGGCATGATCAAAGAATTCAAAGAAGAGAGCTGATAGAAGGACAGCAGGTATTGCTATTTAATTCAAGGCTGAAATTGTTCCCAGGAAAGTTGAAGTCAAGGTGGTCAGGCCCATTCAAATTAATGAAGATGTATCCTCATGGTGCCGTGGAATTATTGGATGAAAAGACAAACACCATGTTCAAAGTTAATGGCCAACGTGTGAAACAATATCATGGAGAACATGTGGAGAGGGACAAGATTCAAATGTCCTTCAACAATTCTTGAATAAAAGAGACAAAAGTCTGGCTGAAGACTCTTAAAGTAAGCGCTCTTGGGAGGCAACCCAAGGATTTTTAATTTTTTCTGTGTCTTTTTAATTTTTGTGTTGCAGGAATAAGTGCTAAAGAAAGGAGAAAGGAAAAAGGGGCAGGCGTCATAACGTCTCGAGAAAACATTAGGCATGGGCACGCGTCAGGATCAAAGCGATTTAAATGAAGTCAAAGGTGTAAGTGATGGCGTGTCGGAAATGATTTCCCTCTGCAAAGCGAGCGTGGTAACCGACCGACCACGACGTCATCTCCTTCCCCTACTTGTCTAATCAACGGTTACTTTTCTCCATTACTCCACTCTACCATTTCTCAACTCCCCATAACCACTTCCCCATAAAAATCTAACCATTCACCACCATTCCACCACCTGCAACCTCTTTCTAACCTCTCTCTCTCTGAAACCAAATTCTCCCATCCCTTTCTCTGAAAACCTAAAATTTCCAGAAATCCCCCATTTCCTTCCAAACATTTTCTGCGCAAAAACCATGACTAAAGTAAAGCAATCCGCCACCAAATCCTCTGGGAAAGGCAAGCATGCTGACCTAAGTTCATCCTCAGCCCCCATCCCTGAAACACCAAACCCATCTAAAAAGAAAGCCCTACTTCACGAAAGGGTTTTGATCAAGAAAGCCCCAATCCTAATTTTTCATAGCCGTCAAGCGTTGGGTTGGCAGAAATTTGTTATGCACAGAGAGGAGTATATTGCTACTCTGGTTCACGATTTCTACAAGGGGATCGTTGAAAGCCCGGAAGGAGAGCCATCCATTGTCTCAAAGGTGAGAGGAGAGGAAGTCAAGTTTGGGGTAAGGGTCATCAATGACTATTTTGGGTTAGGATACTATGGCAAAGCTGTGGAGACCAAACAGAAGAACTATGGATTGGGTGAAATGGGCGCCATTAAGAGAGAGGATATGTGTTGAAGGTCTTTATGCAGGAAAGAAGAGGTGAGCATGGGAGCGAGTTCAAGATAATGAAGAAATACCTTTGTGATGAAGCCAACACTTGGTTCCATTTCATAAGGCACTGCTTAATTCCTACCTCTCACACATCATGGGTTGACAAGGAGAGAATGATTGTGATTGATGCAATCATGTCAAGAGACAAAGTGGAGGTTGGGAAGTTGATCAATCATGAGCTCAACAAATGGAAGAACAAGAAGGATGGATATTTGTACTTCCCTTGTTTGATAACCGATCCGTGCATGGAGGCGGGAGTGGAGATAGAGGCCTCGAGAGCTTGGGAGCAACCTCGAGGCCCACTTTTCAACAAAATTTCAGCCTAGGGTGAAATCTGCAGTCTTGCAAGTTACGTTGATGCTCGGGCGTTACAACGTGCGGAGGAAAAACAGAACTCCAGCGGCCGCCAAGTTTGTCAAAGAACAATTTGAGTGGCAAAAGAAGGTATTTGCCAGGTGTCTAAGGAAAGAAAGCAATTGTAGAGCTGTATTGCACGAGTGGATGCGGGAAGAAAATGAAGATGATGTTCCATTGTCTACAATCCAAAGGAGAGCTGTCAAGAGAGAAAAGGCAAAGCGAGCAAGAAGCCCACCAAAGAGGCAGAGCCCAGCAAAGAAACAAAAGAAGGTAAGTAGTGAGGAAGATTTTAATTCTGATGATTTAGATGATATTTCTGATTGTGATGCAGAGGAATCAAAGAGAGTAAGCATGGAAGTGATTAGTGAGGAGGAAGAGGAGGAGAGCCCTGAGGAAAAAGGGAGTTCGAGTGAAAGGGTGAAAGTGAGTCCCAAACAATTCAAACAAACAAAGAGAGCCCCAGAAAAATCCAAAACACCTAGCCCCAAAGCACAATCCCCACAAACCACACAACCACCACCTTCACCAAAAGAACCTCCACCCATGACCAAAACACCCCAAAGACCCCACAATCCAAAGCTCAAGACCAACCAACAACAAAACCACCCCCACCCCAACGAACCACAAAAGCAACCATCGCGCGGAAAACACGGGAACGGGCGTGGCGGCGTGCGAGCCAACAAACACGAAAGCCACCCACGGTCCCAAACCATTTCCCCACTCAAGAAAACCAGAGTGAAGCGCGCACTTGCATACAATCCCTTTGGAAGGAAGAAGAGACAACAGATAATTGCTGAGTCAAATCAAGCTCAAGGAGTGGAGAAAAAGAGGAAGTTGCAGACCACCACAACACTCAGTGAAGCTTCTGTAAGAGAAAAAGTCAAAGTCTTTGCAGGAAGCTGCTCACTGCTACTAGTCTTGCATTCGTTGCCACTAGTGTTTACGAAAAGCCGGCTTCCCGCTATTTGCCGAAAGAAGCGCTGCAGACGTTGTAACGTCTGGCGAGAAAGAGAAGCTGCGACCAAACTTGCGAAATGCGGTCAACAATGAGCGTGAAGTTGCATTGGAAAAAGTAAAGCGACAAGCAATGGAGGAGGCCACACGCGAAACTAGCGAGCACTTGTTGAAGCAAGCCCGGGGATCGATTCTTTGGGCGAGTATATCATCATCGGGCGTGGCGACGTCTAAAAAGAGAGAGGTGGAAAAAGCCCGGTGATACCCGAGCCAATGAATGTCAACCCCATTGAGTTAGCAATGAGGATGTGGGAGGAAGCTAAAAGAGGATTCTTTGAAGCCTCGGAAATCTTGCATTGCGAGTGTGGGTGCTAGCTCAAAAGAAAAGGAGCGATGAAACAACAACCACCGAGCAAGAAGGAGTGAAGGTCAAGAAAGAGAAGAAGGAAAAGAAGAAAGGAGAAGGTCGGAAAGGAGTTCCCACGAGATGCAGCGGAAGGCTCAGTGCAGTGTTTGCAAACAAGTAAGTCCCCCATCAATATCAATTGTAGTGTAGTTTTTTTTTTCTTAGTTTTAATTTTAAGTTGAAATTTGCTAGTTTTTAGTTCATGTTCTGAATGAGACCCCCCTCTAAAAAAAAAAAAAAAAAAAAAAGAATCATCTTTGTTTTCTCTTTGAGTAGTGAGGACACTGCTCAACTTTAAGTGTGGGGGGGGGGGGGAATCTCAATGTTTGAATGTTTTAAGTTCTGTGTGTGTTGTACATGAAATCAAATGCAAAAGTAGTCTCTGTTCTTACTCTGTCAAGCATGAAAATAATTCTCTTTGGGCTAAGGATAAGTGAAAATGTGTGTGTGAGTAACCTATGCATGATTAGATGAAAAGAATTGATTGTTGCTCCTACACAAACTCTGTTTTGAAGAAAGAATCTAGTTAGCTAGGGAATATTTTTGTCTTTGAAGCTAGTCTTGGTGAACTTTGGTGAAAATAAAACTTGATTAAAAACCTAGAATAGCAGTAGAAGCTAAGTTTGGGGGTGAATCAAGTCGTACTAAGGATGGGTGCAAAGACTGTAGGATGGTTAAGTGCAGGTGTAGCGTGAGTGCAACGTTGTAACGTCTACCCGTAACGTTATAACGTATGCCGTGTGTGTTGTGTTGTGTGCTCAGACGTTGCAACGTCTCACCGATAAACGTGGTAACGTCTATACCCAAAAATACCAAAAAGAGTGTGTTGAGACAAGTAAGTGGAAAATCCACATGTATGTTGTGTTCCCTGTAATACCCTGAAACAAATGCTGAGCACTCCATATATATGAAAAAAAAAAAAAAAAAAAAAACTCCAAAAGGGAGCAAAATAAAAAGGGATGCTCAGTAATTAGGGGGTTACAGTCTTTTTGCGTGTGTGAGTCAATAAACTAGTTGCACTAACCTAGTCCTAGCATCCAATTAAGATCCTTTGTCATGCTTTAAATGAACCCCCATTTCTTATGTGAAAGTGTTAGCCTATTCTTTGTTTTGAAAGATGTTTTACTGTCACCATTTGGGAAGCCACTCTTTCATAAGCCAAAACAGTGTCTGAACTAACTAGAGGAAGATTTAATTACAGAGATCACACACTCACTTTGAGCTTTAATGAATCTGGAATTTAATCATGCAAGTGGTGTGTGAGTGCGTGAGGAATTAGCCGCGAGAATGAATTTTTGATCTATTGAGTGAGTAAGAGCATAGCCTGCTAGTGTAATTGATTCCATGTTTTGTTTTCCTTGTTATCTTGATTGCTTGAGGACAAGCAATGATTTAAGTTTGGGGGTGTGATAACTCATATTTATATGAGTTATTTACACTCATTCAAAGAATAAGTCATGCAAGTTCTCTAGCAATACAAGGGTTATTAAATTAGTTTTATGTAATTTCTGAGTTTTTAGTAAATAAATGAATGAAGTGATAAATATATGCATTTAGGCACCAAGAGGTGCCCTTGAGAGCGTTTTGATGCTTCGTGTGCTTGTGCAGGAAATTTAGTGCTGAACGTCACCACGTCCCTCACCACGTCTACTGAAGTGCAGCAGAGAAAGGGTGAAAGATCTTAATTTTGGCGCGCTAAACAATGATAGTCAAAGATATAAAAGTCAGAAGATCTCCCATTCCCCATGAGCTGACGTATGGAAACACTTTGTAGCTCGAGCGAGTGTCGTGAGAAGAAGAAGAAACAGATCTGGTAGGTGAGCAAATGACATCAGCACGCGTAAGCAAGGTGGCTATTTAAGGAAGGCTCAGCTCTCTCAAGAAACAATCATCTCTTCCACAAACTTCAGAATCACTTCATCTTCATCTCCTCACCATCTCTCCATTAAATTCAGAACTAGTTTTGTAAAGAAGATCTGGAAACAGACTTCTGTATTTTGCTTGTCTGAACTTAGTTTTTTTCTGCATTTTGTAAAGCTCGGGCGTTGTAACGTCTATCAGCGTAAATATATGCTTAAAAGCTACTTAGGTGTATCTTTTGCACTGAGGTTCTTTTCTGTTATGTATGGTATTAGGATTTTAAATCCTTTTCATTCTGTAAAGATGCTCAGCATGAGCTAAACACCTTGTAGTTGAGTTGTTGATTTGCTTTTAATGAATTTCTAGTTAATGTTATGAAGTGTTAACGCGTTGCCGTTTTAAATCTTTGCGTAATAATATTTTCAAAACTTGTTTTGAGGTTGGCCTCTTAAAATGGGTAGATTCATAGAGTACTGGACATGATCTATGAAAAGAAATCAAAGATTTATATGAATGAACAATGCACTAAAGACATTTAGGCATCTTTATCTAAGTCTAGACATAGAATGGATAATAGTTCATAGAACATTCTTTGTGGGTACTTAAAATACGAGAGTGGGCCTATTTAGAACCTAGACATAGGATTTCTTGTACTTGAAACTCGGCGTTTTGTCTTTGAAAAGCATAGCTCTTTTGCAGCAGCGTTGGGCGTGGCCGCGTCTACGCAGTTAACATTTGAGCGTCATAACGCGTCTAAGCGTTATAACGTCCGGCTAGGAAGGATTTATCGCATGCAACAACTCAACTCATCTCTCATCCATATTCACAACCAACTTTAGTTCCCTTATTTTATTTACATCTTTAGCTTTAAAACCAACTCTTATTGCCGATTTGTTACTTGATTCTCTTGTGTTTTGAAACTTGAACTTTGAAAGCTTATCAATCCTCGTGGGAACGATCTCTTACTTTCATCCACTTTATTACTTATACGATGTGTATACTTGCACTATAATTGCGAAAATCCATACTATTACACAAGCGCCTTGATGCGTCACCCCGACTCGATATAATTCATATATCACACCCGCATTGGGCGTCTACTAGTTTCGATATATATAATTCGGATACCGAAACATACTATAATCAACTCGATATATTTTATATATCGTGCACTGCGATGGGCCGTCTCCTATATTCGATAGACTTATATACCGAATAGCTATGATCCTATATAATCAATTCAAACACAATTCTGTTCATAAAACTTTAGTTCCCACACGTGTTCTAAGTTTTACGGTTTTTCAAGTGTTTTATAAATTCAACTATATATGATATAAGTGGTTAGGAAAAAGGATTTGGAAGTCACCTTTGCCAAACTCCATTAGGAATTTCCTTTGGAGACTTGCAAAAAATATTCTTCCTACTAGACACAGATTGAGTAAGAAGGGGATCTCTTGTGACACAACCTGCCCTCTGTGCAACAATGTTGTGGAGACGGCCGATCACTTATTCATGCAGTGCCCGGTTTCTAAAATGATTTTCTTTGGTTCTCAATTGGGTATTAGGGCCCCTGATCATCCGGATATTAATGGGTGGATTTTGCAATGGCTTACTTGCAAAGACAAATTTGGTGGGCAATTATTTTGCACTATATTGTGGAAATTTTGGTATGCAAGGAATCAATTAATTTTTAAAAACACGCCTATTGACCCTATCGGTACTGGTACTGCTGCTATGGAATTTATTACAGATTATGCAGCTGCTCATTCATCTGGCAGACCCACCAACAGGAGCAGGCCTTCTTGGTTTCTCTGGCCGACGGTTTGTAGGCAAACTCTGTTTATGTTGATGCTGGTTGCTTCAACGAAGGGAGCACAGGATGGGGGCTGGTGATCACTGATGCTACATCTCCTACTGTTGTTGTTGAGTGCTTGCAACAGTCCATGGTTGTGGCAGATTTGGTCCCTCTTTTGCTTGATTGTAATGCTAGTATAGATAGAGGGGTTAACATTAGTGTTTCCCATGTCAAAAGATGTTGTAATACTGCTGCGCATGATCTGGCCAGACTAGCTAGAAGGTGTGGATCTAAGTCTTGGACTAGTTTCCCTAGTTTATCTGTTTTCAATTTCTTTCATGTAAAACCCACGTTTAGTGGTAACTTTCCCTCTGTTGAATGAAATTATCGTTGCCTCAAAAAAAAAAACTTTGTGCCCAATTTCCGTTCCGTTTCGTTCTCCGATCGAACCCAAACTATGTTTCAATCCAAATTCAACCACAACAGCCAACATATACCCCAATTCGAAGCACGGACCAAGCAATCACAAGCAATTACTTCAAGTAATTCGTTTGAGATTTGTAAGGATACGACACAAGTGCAGAATTTTCTACATCGAGTGCACCTACTTGGCGAATTAATTAAAATAACAAAGCGATATCGGATTTCAACAAACGAATACTCTTTAGAAAGCTCTCTGAGTGTAATTTCTGCCTATGATTTTCATTTTTCAAAATAAGCATTTTAATTAGTACAGTTTTTCAAAATACTTCACAGAGGTACCAACATTGGACAGAACTATTTTCCCAACTTGCAACCCAATTTTCTTTCTCATTTCTTAATGAAATTTGATAAAACCAGTGCCTACTTCGTAGAGAATTCAGTCTACTTTCCAACAAAATAAGAATCATTCAAAACGGAGTTCAATTGAGAACTCAAGACTTGAAAAACTGAACCTATACACAGTTTAATTTCAGAAATTTGACCTAACTTGAGACACTCATAACTTGAGCTACACAACTCTAAATTTAACGAAACCAGTGCCAAAACGACCGGCGTTAAGTCTATTTTCAAAAAAAAATCAGAAACATAATTTTTGGACTAACCGAACAGTCCCAGTTCTAAAGAAACCGAAGCTGTGTCCAGATTTTCTAAAACAGCGAGTTCGAGACTAAATGTGCGGTTTTCGCAATTCAAAATTTACGAAACGCAAACAATTTCAACGATCACAGAAATCAACGAGTCAACACAACATAAAACAAAACCCTAAGCGAGTAAAACTCACCTATCGTGATGAAAATCACGAAAAACCGAAGTTTTACGAAGCTCACGATTCCGAAACTTCACGAACTCAACCGAAACCGATCCCAACGCTTCCAAATAGCTCCCAATTATAAAAAAACAGCAGTTCAACTCTCTCCTCCCTCTGTTCCACGAACCAAACAGCAAGGGGAAACACTCCTAAGCTATGACTTGGATGAGACTAAAAGGACAAATCTGATCGAAGATCAATCATTCGAAACTCAACGGTCGACTTGGATTGAAAGGTACTTCCTCAATTAGGATACAAGAAACACTTCATGTAAATTGGACAATACAAAAGGTAACGCTATACAGCACACCGCTAGCACAATACACTCGAGGACCGAGTTTCTTCGCCGGCAATGCTCTACCGGTATTAATGGTTGATGAAACTCTTACAATACCAGATCACTAGATTCAAACTCTAGTGGTCTACTCCTTTTAACAACGTAACCCTTTTTTTTGCGACTCTGAGTTATTCTTCAATTCTCACTATATCCACGGAATTTGCCAATTCCTACTCATGAGTTGGTAATTCTCCTCATGAGGCTTCTCTTGCATGGATGCATAAGCTACCACTTGTTGATGCAACATCATAATACATCCTAACCTTTCCGAGGTGTCACCGTATATTTGAAATCCCAGAGACGGTTTCAGAAGAATTTGGATAAGAGCAGAAGTCAATCTCTTTTACAACTCTAGAGGAAACATTCTTCACAATTAGAATCCCATTCAAACGGCTAACCTTTACAAGTTAACCAAGTGAGTGGAAAACTACTGCCACTACTGACTAGATTGTCACAAGTCCCAAAAACTTCACTACAGACATCCAAAATCGCACTTCGAAGGTTTAGCATACCACCTCTTCTCTCAGTGTACATTCAGAAAAATGCGGAGATGTTGGTCATGATCCACAATGGTCTTAGTGTACACCAAGATGTTATCAGTGAAAATTTCAACAACTAATCCAAGTACAAGTAGAAAATTCAGTTCATGTAATCAATGAATAACTCTAGAGCATTAGTTAGACCGAAAGGCATCACTACTCCCTCGTAATGTCCATATCTAGTATGGAAGGCTATCTTCGGAATAACTAAAGCCCTAACCTTTAATTAAAGATAACCCGACCTTAGACCAATCTTTGAAAACAACTTTTGCACCTCGAAAGGTGATTGAGCAAATCATCTATTCTTGGCACATAATACTTATTCCTAATAATAACTTTGTTCGACTGGCGGAAATCCATACACGACCTCTTGCTCCCGCTTTTCTTTCCAACAAGTAACACAGGAGCACCCCAACTTGTAGTAAACTGAGGAACATCACCTTTCGGTTTTATTTGGTACAATACTATTAGAACTTCGGGTTAAACTCATGTCTACAGTTGTTCATAATCGACTCACAAGTGGGTAAAGGTTATGTAAAAGTTTCTTGAAAAGTTTGAATATAAAATAATTTTCATACTTACCCATAGGAGTTTATTTCTTCGCTAACCCGAAATACTAATAAGACGTATCTTCACCTCGCGACTCAGTCTTTGAATTCAATTACTAAATTCGGGTGGTCTCATGCAGATGTATGGCTTTTCATAACCTATAAGTCAATCGACTATTCTCTTGAACTGAGTCTACTATTCATTCACTTAAGTATGAGAAGATCTAAACAATAAAGATCTCTCGCTTGATACATAACAGCTTTCCTAGTTAAGTAAGACTTACTAGAAAATTCTAAACTTTGTTCCATCATGTTGTATTGTTGACTACTCTAGGCGGAACGTGCATATTTGGATTAATCACGGAGTTGAGCTAATTATTATAACATCAAAGAAATAATCAAAATAGAAGGATTCTTCCACGGAATCAAACGGGCACAAGATAATGCTTCCAGCGTTGATTCCGAGAACAATTCTCACTATTTTACTCATTCCTTTGGTCCCACAATCCTTCAAACTCCACAAATCTCCAAACATAACCATAACTCCTAGAGTTACCATTTGGTAAGGAATGTGTCTTGCCTAACAAGAAGTTAGGTGTTTAACACTTGGATGATTCGGTCTTCCTATAGGAAAACACCTCTTCCAATACTTTAAGTAATTGGAAGTTCTACTCTTGTGGCATAATGGTGAAATGGTTTATAGTTATTGGTCATTAAAACTCTACAGACTGCTGGAAGGCTACAGTTACTAACAACCATTTCCATGAAATAGACCCTTTTAAAAGTACAATGATTATCATTATAAACCGGGTTCTAAGAATCTATGCTTAATGACTGGAAGTCCTTGTCCAACTCTCTGGACCTCTAATGGGTATATGGCCAATAAACACTTTAAGGCTTAACAACTTAGAGTAAGGCAGAAGTACATTTCATAATACCATTGAACAATTAGTTTAGATCCTACTAAGATGTGTAGACATTTTCGTTAGCTTTCCAACGCATCCGGAACATAAAAATCGGAGTTCCGAATTAAAAGTTATAAATAAAACAAGTCGGAGAACTGACGAAAATTTCTCACAGACCAAGATTGGCTTGCTCATAATCCCAAGGTAATAATAAGGTTATTTCGGTTACAATAACCTACTAATCTCATCTTGAATGGAACTTGGTTCAGAAACCGTGTCGAGGCGACTCCATCAACATTTGGTTCTCAGAGTATCATCGAAATTGCACTACATCTTACTAGATCGGATTCATGGCATTTCGAAATGTGGCTTTGAGGAAAAGAACCTGATCAATACTTGCAGTTATCTAAAAGAATGTCTCTAACTGCGACATAAGTTGGGGTTTACTCTAACCATAAGGTAAGGTTATCGTAAAACCATATTTGATGAATCGATAAACCGACTAATCAATGAGTGGGATTTGGGGTTTCAATTAATCTTACGAGATCTTACGATCTTGGCTTTATTATCGCCCAAAGGCTTTGCTTAATGTAGTCCTCTGTAGAACCTACAATAGCTTCCATCGCAATTCTACAATTGCGAGTTCATTGGTGAGCGATGCGCCTTAAGTTCCTCGAACCAACTTGGTTGCCCATTGCTTGCTTGAACACCATCCGTAGCCCTCTGTTTTATTGCGTGCTCGATAAAACCGAGAAGGCGAATTCCTATAGTTTAGGGTTTGGACATTTTTGGTGAGGCAAATAATTGTCATCATTCTCATTAACTCACATGAAACATTGAGTGGATCGACTCCATACTTCACATAATATCTTGAAAGGTTTCGACATTTAATTGTCTAAGTCCCTAGTGACTCTATCTAACCTCTTGACCATAAGGTCTCTATGTCCGACTAGGCCGAACTGCTCTGATACCAAAATGTAACACCCTCATATTTCTATCTAGTAGAAATACTAAAGTGTACCTTTTTAGCATACATCAGAGATACATTTCCTGCTTAGATTTACATCTTTACAAGAATAGCGGAAACGATACATAACTTAGAACAAATTCAAGTTATAAATCGAATACAAAGATACAAGGAAAACCATAACTAATAATAGAAGAACTACGTCTTCCACTTCCTTCTCGAGCAAGCCATCCACTCGTGCCATAAATGATCTTCTTTCCTTGTTTCTCTCAGAAACAACAACATTTGTAGGGTGAGATAACAAATCTCGATGAGTCTGCTACAGTGACCCCTTACCTATCACTCGGTCCATTTATAAAACCATAATCGTAATTCAAAAAGAATTACAATATACAATTAATCACTTGTGACTTGTCACCAACAACCTAAAGAAGCTCGAGTGACAAAATCACAATATACACATTTAAAAGTTTTAGCACATCACCAACTCCGCAAGCTCGAGTGAACCCCAAAGCTAATAGGAGCGCAAATTCTAAGAGCAAGCATAAATATATGAAACGAGGCCTAGGTCAAGGGCTCATGACTTCCCTCACCTAGCATGCTAACAAAAGCAGGTCGTCACCCGACTCGATATAATTCATATATCATACCCGCATTGGGCCGTCTCCTAGTTTCGATATAATTCGGATACCGAAACATACTATAATCAACTCGATATATTTTATATATCGTACCGCGATTGGGCCGTCTCCTATATTCGATAGACTTATATACCGAATAGCTATGATCCTATATAATCAATTCAAACATTACTGTTCATAAAACTTTAGTTCCCACACGTGTTCTAAGTTTTCTGCTTTTTCAAGTGTTTTATAAATTCAACTATATATGATATAAGTGGTTAGGAAAAAGGATTTGAAAGAAGTTTGAAGCCGAACGGAGCGTCAAAGCGAAACATCGAATTTTGGGGACATAAGGAACTTCTCAACTTTGTGCCCAATTTCCGTTCCGTTTCGTTCCCGATCGAACCCAAACTATGTTTCAATCCAAATTCAACCACAACAGCCAACATATACCCAAATTCCGAACAGACCACAAAGCAATCACAAGCAATTACTTCAAGTAATTCGTTTGAGATTTGTAAGGATACGACACAAGTGCAGAATTTTCTACAGCAGTGCACCTACTTCGGCGAATTAATTAAAATATCAAACGATATCGGATTTCAACAAACTAATACTCTTTAGAAAGCTCTCTGAGTGTAATTTCTGCCTATGATTTTCATTTTTCAAAATAAGCATTTTAATTAGTACAGTTTTTCAAAATACTTCACAGAGGTACCAACATTGGACAGAACTATTTTCCCAACTTGCAACCCAATTTTCTTTCTCATTTCTTAATGAAATTTGATAAAACCAGTGCCTACTTCGTAGAGAATTCAGTCTACTTTCCAACAAAATAAGAATCATTCAAAACGGAGTTTAATTGAGAACTCGAGACTTGAAAAACTGAACCTATACACAGTTTAATTTCAGAAATTTGACCTAACTTGAGACACTCATAACTTGAGCTACACAACTCTAAATTTAACGAAACCAGTGCCAAAACGACCGGCGTTAAGTCTATTTTCAAAAACAATCAGAAACATAATTTTTGGACTAACCTAACAGTCCCAGTTCTAAAGAAACCGAAGCTGTGTCCAGATTTTCTAAAACAGCGAGTTCGAGACCAAATGTACGGTTTTCGCGATTCAAAATTTACGAAACGCAAACAATTTCAACGATCACAGAAATCAACGAGTCAACACAACATAAAACAAAACCCTAAGCGAGTAAAACTCACCTATCGTGATGAAAATCACGAAAAACCGAAGCTTTACGAAGCTCACGATTCCGAAACTTCACGAACTCAACCGAAACCGATCCCAACGCTTCCAAATAGCTCCCAATTAAAAAAAACAGCAATTCAACTCTCTCCTCCTACTGTTCCACGAACCAAACAGCAAGGGAAATACTCCTAAGCTTCCAAATCCGAAACCCAAGCATTCAAAACCCTAACTTGAGCTTCCCAAACCTTAAGCAAGCCTTTAATGTCACCAAAACCCCATTTCTCAACACTTGAGTTTTGGAGCTTCAAAAATGGTGAAAAGGAATAGAGGGAGAGATAGTTAACAAAACTAGTATCAATGGGTAGATCGTGAAAAATGGAGAAGAATGACACAAGAATCACTTACCATCATTGAGAATCCATGGAGACCTTCTCTTCTTCTTCTTCTTCTTCTTCTTTTCTCCTCTTCTTCTCTCACGGTTCTCCCTTCTCTCTCTCTGTTTCTATTTCCTTTCTCTCTTTTTCTTTCTTTCTCTTTTTCTTTTATTTCTCTTTCTAACTTTCCCTTTATTCTTTCTTATCTTTCTTTCCCTTCTTTCGGCTCCCTTTTCTCTCTCTCTATATATCATTTCTTACTTTCCCTTTCTTTATTCACTCAAGTGAGGAATGAGAGAGTGTTTGGATATTTTTGGGTCTTGGATCTCATTTAGTGTGAGTGTTATAAAGACTAAAATACCCCTAGTGTTCTAATTTCTACTCAATTATGTATTTTAAATTATATACTCTAGCAATTATAAATTGCTTCCGCGACAACCTCACATCCGTGACTTGATTTATTACTCACTCGAGTGATAAATCACTCGTTAATTTCTTAATTCGAAATTAACGAAATTAGGGATGTTACAATAAACACTTCTAGCATCTAACATCCGCTTCTAAATACAAATCCAGCATACGAAACTAGCATACAACTGGTGGAGCTAATATCATATTGAGACTTGCTTGTACCTTTATTCGATTATAGTAAAATTATTTCTTTGGTTTGGACGACCTTGATTTTTATTCTCACTTTGAAGAGTTTTCCACGCAAAAAAATTATTGTCTCTTATATGCACGTACATTTGATTTGCTCTATTGGCTTTCATTTATTTCTTGTTACTCCTCAAAGGTTTGATTTGCTCTATTGGCTTTCATTTATTTCTTGTTGCTCCTCAAAGGTTCTTGGAAAGTTGGGCTACTTTGTTTTTTTCGTTACTATAACTTTGCTATTGTGTTTGTGTTAATAACCCATCAAAGTGGTACCAAAACTCTTGTTTTGGGGATATTTGACTTTTTTTTGAAAAAGTGGTATCACACGGATAATTTTTTTTTTTTGGTATATGCCTGCCTAAAGTTGAATTTGAATTCAGGATCTTGGTTAAGTTGGATGAAACTTATACCATCTCATCCAAATGCTCTGGGTATCACACGGATAAATATGAGAACTGATACTATTAAACCTGTTTTTCAACATCATAAGATCTAATTTAAAACCATAAAAAAAATGGGAACGTTTTAATATCCATGCATGTCAAGTTGGTTCTTCATATGAGTTCCGTTTATAAGGTCCAATTTAAAACATAAGAATAAACATCGACGAATTTAAATAATAAATAGAAATATGAAGGACAAATTTTAAACATGGTGGACCAATTTGAAACATAAACCAAATCATATATATATATATATATATATATATATATAGTATAATTTACTCTTTCACAAAGACGAATTGAAATTCATTTATTTAGATAATCGTAACTATTTTAAATATTTATATAATAGTAGAAATTAAATTTAGATTTATATATATATATATATATATATATATATATAATATAATTATATATTATAATTTCAAATGGGATGTGGGGTTTTGTCCAGGAAATGATTTTGTTTCCTGTCTTATAATGTTTTGTAATAATTAAATGAAGAAAAATTAATATAAAAGTATTCAAACAAGTACTAAAACGAAAATTGAAACCGATGAAAATATGATCTATATAAATATCTAAAGGAAGCTTTTTTCCAAGCTCTAGGATGCTCCACATCACTTTCCTTTGTTTTTCTATTAGATTTTTAACTATATTAATATTTATTCATAATTTCCACATAAATGAGACTTCATTTCATGATAACCACTAACTTATTAAATGATACTCTTAGTAAAATAGTATTTAACTATTATTTATGTGAAACCCCTCCCTTTAAATGCATAATTCTAACATGAAAAATAATTTTAAAGGTCAACTAATAATTTCTTATTTCATCTAACCTATTGTAATTGGTAAATATAAATAAAAAACTCATGTAAAATAAGCTTTTTATATTTATATAAGATTTTTATTTCTATATCTATCTATCTATGCATACATACATACATCTAAAAGAATCCCCAAAGGAAGCTCCACAATTTTACTCAAGATTTTTGTGTATTAAAATATTAATTTATAATACAGATATAATTAATTTTAATGAAAGAAATAAATTGCCACTAACTTATTAAATGATTCTCTTAGTGGAAGATCAATTAACTATTTTATATTAATATTAAAATGATGCTATTCTTTTATAAATATAGAATTTTTTTCTTCACAAAAAATTATAGCAATTGATAAGAATAATTTCCGACATATATCTACGTATAATATGATATAATGTATTATATAATAGAATATTATATGTTGTGTTACAATAGAATATAATATAATATGTAAAAAAAGTTTCTATATGTTAATAAAATATGCCTACGTTTTCTTTAACTTATATTGCATATATTTAAATGTATAATATAAATCAAACTTAGTCTATTATATTATTATAAAGTTAATCTTTATTCAATGTATTTGTTATTTTATTCATTGTTTAAATCCCTACTTAATATCTCTAATTAATTATAATAAAATTTAATCTAAATTTATTTGAAATAAAAAAAATAGTGGGTTCTTTGAAATTCTTTTTTGTGTAACTATATGCATTGAAAGGGAAGAGTTTATTATTAATATTTTAATAAACTATGCCAATGTTTTCTTTAAATTATATTTCATAAATTTAAATGTATAATACAAATCAAACTTGGCCTATTATATTATTATATATATATATATATTTAATCTAAATTTATTTGAAATAAAAAAATTAGTGGGTCTTTGAAATTCTTTTTGTGTAACATATATGCATTGAAAGGAAAGAGTTTCTTATTAATATGACTTACTACTCCTTTAATTACAAAAATAAACTCATGAGTTAGTGTAATATGAGTGGAAGAGGTATAGTTTTAATTAATTCATCATATATTTAATTGTTGAATTTCATTATGACATAGTTAACTTATGTATTTGCTTATTTTTCTGATCAATTAAATATTTTTAACTTATGTTTCATAAGTTTAATTGTATTATTTATTTAAATGTATAAATATTTACATATATTGTTGTAAACACATTTCCCAATCAGCATATATATATATATATATATATATATATATATATATATATATATATATATATATATATTTGAAAAATAACACTATTTGTAACTTAAAAATATATTTCTATGGCTCTCATTAATTCCATTCATTTAACTTAACTTCATGTATTTCATGCGTTGAACTTGGTTTGCTAAACAATAGTATGTCATAATTGGAAAATTGTGAATCAATGCTTTCAATTTTGAAGGTTATAACTATTGCTCTTCCCATTAATATTTTATGAGAGTGTCTTATGATTGTCACTTGCTCTTCTCCTATTCCTTCATTGTCACCATCACCATGCTTTTTTCATTTGTACTTCACTTGCTATTCCTCATCATATATAAATAGGTGTTCCAAAGACAAACCAATTTCATCATCTCTACCTCATCTTTTAATTTGCTTCTTATTGTCTAATTTCAACATAAACAAAGGAGTTCTTCCTTTTTGAAATACATGTGCCCATTTCCAATTTTATTTGCCTATTTTTCCTCCCTCGATAGTATGTATCTTTATTTATGTTTCATCTTATATGTATCTTCATTGCCTTTGTAAAAACCTCTATTTACACATAGCCTATATATTATAAATGTGGTTGTTAATATTATGTTTCAAATAAGGAGAATATTAAGGTGAGGTGTAGAAAATAGTACTAATACGCTTTGGGTTAAAAAAATGTAAGTTGCTGACAAAACAATCCTTAATTTTTCAAGTTACAGGATGATGAAGAATCAAGTAATATGCAAGAAAAAGAAGTAATCAAAAAAAAGGAAGAAAGGGAAATTCTAAAAGATCTACATGAGTGAAAAAAGAGATTCTATTTCAACAAATTTACGGTATTTCTTCAATAAATTGTGACATCACATATTTTTATTTTTGTGTTGAAAGATCTATATTTGATTTTTGATCATTTAAGCTTTATTATTTTTGACCAATAATGTATTAGTTTTTTTAATGAGTTTACAATTACCATTATATTTTATGGTAATTTGACTTTTGAAAAGTGTTCACTTGATTGTTAGTGATGTTAGAGAGCAGTTTTACTCACGAAAAGTGATTATAAACTTGACATGTGATGATTAATTTGGCTTCCACTTCCCAAGTCAAAACTATGAAATGACTAAGTTAGTGAAAGGACTAATTTAGTACTTTTCTAAATATGAGGACCAAAATTTGATGAATTTTTTTTTGAAACTAAAACCAGAATGTAACCTAATTTAAAGGACTTGAATCATCTTTAAATTTCATATCTTTTATTATTTATTTATTATAATATACAATTAAGAGTTGAAGAAGTTTAAACTTTTACCACACAACTTAGTTTTTATGGTATGGCCAAGTTTTTTATGGTACGCCAACTCTTAAGGAAGCCATGTAAATATGTGTTAGTGATTCAACTATGGTAAAACCACACAACTTGGTTTATTTATTTTTACATTTTTATTTTCCTCTAATTAAGACTAAAATTTGAATTATTCTTTGCTTTCTACATCATCACGATGCCACCAACTCAATTTTACGGTTAAATCCAACATCGAGATTTTACATATTTCTATATTTTAGATGGTGGGCATTTGTCACTCTGAATGAAAAAGGTAGGAGAAACTTGAGAATGTAAATTAAAGAACGATGAGAGCAAAAATATATAAGAAAAAGAACCAAAGATAAAAAAAATTAAAACATTATTTATTCATTATAGAAAGACACTTCTTATCTTCTTATCGGGTAACATCATTCTATAATTTTTCAAAAATATTCAATATCACTTTTTTTGACAAAAAAATATTCAATATCATATTATTACTTTTATTATATTTTATTTAATAGAATGATTCTTACATAATTTTCTTTTAAGTCCCGTGTTAAGTCATTGAAGACAAAAATAAATTTTGTATCAGACTATTCTACATTAAGCAGGATGCGCTTAAAATTAACACATGAGTAAATAAGTCATTTTGTATTTTTCTATAACCAAAGAATAATAATAACTACCAAAGAGGGATTTCCATTTTTCTATAACTAAGATGTGGGCACACTAAAAAAATAAAAATAATTAATAACATTTTTCAATGATAGACTTACTAAAAACTGAGTAAATAAGTCATTTTGTATAAATTCCAATATAATTACATTTAACTATTAAATGTTTCATCACTTAATAAAGTTTTATGAATCAAATAAAAACAATTAGTTAAGAAACTCTAATAAAATATAAATTATTTTATACATTTGACATTCTAATATTTTAAAGAATTATATAAAAATTTTGCTTCAAATATATATATATATATATATATATATTGAATTTTTTTCATATTACAGTATTAATGAAGTTTCTAACTTTTGTAAAACTTTACTTCAAAAATTAATCTAATTAAAATTTTTGTCAATTAATTATATCAAAAACTTCATACACTATATAAGAATGTTGCCTAATTAAAATGAATAATTTTATATATAAATTGCCAGTACATAATACTATATTTTTAATATACGTATACATAATCTATATAAAAATATTATATGTTTTAATATATAAACTTTATTAAATTAAATAAAAAAAATATAACAACCTGTGCATCGCACGGGCATTCACCTAGTTATCATCTAATGTATTCTAAATGAGTATATAGAAAAACACATTACTATTACTAATGCCGAAAGGAAAAAGATATACGATAATAGAATGTCTCATCTATTTTCTAATATATCCTTCATAATTTGTTTTCGCTAAGCGTGTGAACCCGTGGGAATTTGATTTTATTGTTATGAGCAACACGGGTATACATCTCATTTTATCATAATATTTTAAATTATTTTTGGCACATTTAAAAATGCAGTTGTATGTTTTCGTGTGTTATATGACACATCGATTTCTTTGTACACCTTCTTTTATCCATTCATTATGATGTATTATATATATATGTTTATACATTTATTTATTTTTATATATAGTGAGTATTTTTTTATTGTGAGTATTTTTATCTATAAATTGTCATTCTACTTTTGCCAATATAGTGAATATTTTTTATATTATTTGACTATTTAAATGTTAATTTTGATTTAATATATTTATATTCCATATTGCGAAATAACTCTTATGGTATTTTGTATATTCCTATAAAGAAACTATAAACGGGAAAAATCAAACTAACACTTCAGGAGATTATTAGAATATAAAAAATCTAGTCTTATTCGTAGATGCAATCTTTATATAAAAATCTTTAAGATTATTTAAAGATTAATATCTAAAATCAAACAACTTTATTTCTTGAAAAGAATAGATCGGATATTGTTTAGCCATGCATAAACTTATGAATAGAAATTATTGAATTTCATGGTTTCCGGACAAACATGTCTGATACATGTTTCCGGACCATATTCTTATGGTTTAATTTAAACTTTAAAGCATAGAAATATTTTGAATTTCATGTGATGTATTGACTATATGGTGAGTCAAACATGAGTTGGTAGTTTAATTTATAGTTGGCATTGAGTATTCTAATTATTGTTTCATACATTACTTTTCATATGACGATGTTTGCAAATATAATACCCAAGTTTTTCTGAAGTTCTCTGCGTAGTTAAAAATATCATTGTGGTTATATTTGTTCTGGTTGCAGCTTTTGGGGAAGCATGGAAAGAAAATAATGACAGTAGCTTCACGATTATGTAATAAGCATGGGACGAAGGGTAAGTGTTTTTTTTTTTTCATTGATTCAATAACGAATCATGATTGATTCTTGCTCAGTTAAGTTTCTTTACTTCGTTGTTTAAAAGTCTTATTGCTCTTTTATTTCTTTTTGTTTGTTCTTTCTTTTTTTTTGTTTGATATTTGTATGCGTTTTTATTATTGCGTTGAGTAGTTACTATGACAGGTTTTTACGGGACTATCGCAGGTTATTATGCGCAGTTTGATATTGTAACTACAAGGCTCAATCGAATGTTTTAAAAGAATACTATGACTACAAGGCTCAATCGAAATGGATACTGTGGTGTTAAATATTGTATTTACCTCTTCCTCTAATTCTCAACCCTTAGCATTTAAAAAGCATTATTTGCTTCAATTAATTCTGCTTTTTAATGTATGGTGTTGTTAGTGTGGGCCCCAAGTGAGAAAAATAAGAGAGATCATCTTAGGGTTCACCGATAACCCCTTAATTTGAAATATACATAAAAAAAAACAATGACGGACAAAAAAGATAACCCAAAAATCAAAGAAAGAGAGGAAAAAGTAAACAAGAAAAAGGAATATAGCATGTATTGTAGAAATATCTATCAAAAACTAAAAACACGATAATAGTTTCAAATGACATTGCATTCCAAAGAATCCCGAATTTTGATATTTGATATTTGATATATATATATATATATATATATATATATATATATATATATATATATATACACACACACACAATTAGAATCAGAAAATTTCGATGATTTTTGCATGATGACAATCCCAAAATAGAACATACACAAGACCTAATTGATGAGAGCTATGAAAGCTTGGTGGAGAAGATGCAGTGCATCGTGAGAGAGAGAAAGGAAGAATATTCTGATATTGTTATTATTGTTATTGAACAGTTACATAATACATATATATGCAGTTTGCAATGTAACTGCCTTGGTTACTAAATTAACTACAAGTGGTAAAATACTAACTAGTCTAGTTACAATACCAATGTGAATCACTATTTACTCTATCATTCCCCCCTCAAACGCATGATTGGGGCAATGGGACAACCTTGAGTTTGCTTCGAAGATCAAGGAAAGCACTTGTTGGAAGCGGTTTTGTGAAGACATCCGCAAGTTGAGCATGAGCAGGCACGTGATGAATCGCTAGCTTCTTGGCAGTGACTTTTTCCCTAACAAAGTGTATGTCTAGCTCAAGATGCTTGGTGCGTGCATGTAGAACCGGATTTTGGGCCATGTGTACCGCACTAAGATTGTCACATAGGAGGGTAGGAGTGAGAGTTGGCACCTTGAGCCGTGAGGAGAGATTGTAACCACAAAAGTTCCGCGGTGGCATTGGCTAAGCCACGATATTCGGCCTCCGCACTAGACCAAGGCAACCGAGTTTGCTTCTTGGAACTCCATGACACCAAGTTGGGACCAAGGAAGAGGCAAGAACCGGAGGTGGAGCGACGGTCATCCGGGTCACTAGCCCAATCGGAATCCGAGTAGACTCTTAGGGAAAGTGGGGAGGACATTGAAGCCGGTTGTAGAACAAGTCCGTGTGAGATGGTGCCACTTAGATACCTCAAGATGCGCTTAACCACAAGCCAATGAGAGGAGAGAGGATTGGAGAGAAATTGGCATACCTTATTCACGCAATATGAGAGCTCCGGTCTTGTCAACGTGACGTATTGAAGAGCACCAACTATAGACCGATACAAATGAGGGTCTTCAAGAATATCTGGACCATGTTTAGTCAATTTTGTTGTAGCAAGCATAGGTGTAGCAACTCGTTGCACCCCCGACATGTTAACACGAGCTAAGAGATCTCGAATATATTTTTGTTGAGTGAGTATGATGGAACCATTTGGTTGAGTGGCAACCTCAAGACCAAGAAAGTATTTGGGTTGACCAAGGTGCTTCAAGGCAAAAGTAGATTCAAGTTTATCAATGACGACTTGTACTAACCGAGAGAGGAAGAGCCCATGATGAGGATATCATCAAGCGTACACAAGAGCATATAAGCTGGATCCCATGAGTATGATAAATGAACAAAGAGTGATCACAACTCATTGGACTTGAAACCAACTTTGATGAGGAATTTATACAACCTTTCATACCACGACGTGGTGCTTGCTTGAGACCGTAAAAAGCGACCTATGGAGCTTGCAAACAAGAGATTTGTCTTGAGCAACGAACCCGGGAGGTTGGGTCATGTAGATATCCTCCTGTATAAAACCATTGAGAAAAGCATTATTTATGTCAATTTGTTGTATATTCCATTTTTGGGTAAGGGCCAATGTGAGGAGGACCCTAATGGTAGTTGGTTTCACTACGGGAGAGAAAGTCTCACCAAAGTCTTTACCCGGTTGTTGATGGAAACCTTTTTGCTACTAAACGGGCTTTATATTTGTTAATGGATCCATCGGGGTTTTCCTTAATCTTGAAAACCCACTTACACCCTATGGCTTTCCGGTGTGGGGGAAGAGGTGTGAGAGACCAAGTGTTGTTTTTGGTGAGAGCATCAAACTCGGATTGCATGGCCTTTAGCCAATTGGGGTCTCCTAGAGCTTGTTTGACCGAAGTGGGTTCCACTTGGGCTAGGTACACTTTGGGTTTAAGATTCCCGGTTCTAGAGCGTGTGACCATGGGGTGAGTGTTAGTGGCTACCGGTGGATCAATAGGAGGAATAGGGTCGGGTGCCATGGTAGTAGGGGTGCCGTGGGTGAGTTGGGTTCCACGGGATCGGGAGGGAGTGAGGGTGGGATAGGTGGAGTGGGTGGAGTAGTGTCGGGAGAGGGTGAAGTTGGCAAAGTTTGAGGTTCAAACGTTGGAAGGTGATGTACACCGGATTGAATAGGTGGAGGAGGTGTGTTCGGAGATGATGGAAAGATTGAGGGATAAGGGAATTGGGACTCATGAAAGATGATGTCCTTGGAAATGTAGATGCGGCCGGAGGGACTGAGACATTTAAAGCCTTTGTGTTGGGGAGATGGTCCAAGGTTGACACACGGAGTGCTTTTAAATTGTAGTTTGTTTTGGTTGTAAGGAGTCAATAGGGGAAAACAAAGGCACCCAAAGAGAGGCGCACATGAAGTAAGTTTTTCAAATGAAAAATTCTGTTTGGTGAGGTACTAGAGGTGAAACTAGTAGAGCCAACAGATCGGATAGATAATCCTTCTCCGTTGCCTACATGTACCTTTTCGGTTCCATCATACGGTTTACTTTCTTGCATATTTGAAGGATTAGGAGTCACACTATGTGATGCACCAGTGTCCATTTTCCAGTTTTCGCACTCAGTTTTAGAGTATGAGGAAGCATTACCTGAGCCTTCAGTGGAAGCTAGGAAGGCAGTGACAGCCTCATCATCAGCCTTTGAAGAATCACCTTGCTGTTTTTCAGTTTGTTGCGCAGATACAGAGTTGGCTTGAGGTGCCGGTGCCACGAAATTCTCGTCGAACCTGTGCCAGCAGTCAGCCACGGCATGACCGTACTTCCCACATAGTTGGCAGGTGGGGCGTTTTCCGGTAGGATAGTCACCGGTGGTACGACCTTGAGCACCACCGCGGCCTCTGCCTCTGTTTGAACGACCACGCCAATTGTTGCTGCCACCACGCCAGTTGTTATTACCAGAATTTTCAGAGTTCTTGTAGGCTATGTTAGCTGATACATTTGCCACAGTCAGTTCTTGCTTGAATTTTTCAAGCTGTGCCTCTTGGACCAGCAACAAAGACTCAAGCTCAGTGAGATCACCAGATTCAGGTCTACCATACATCATCATCACAAAACTATTAAATTCCTCAGGAAGTCCATCAAGGACAATGTCACACAGATCTGTTTCAGAAATTATAGAACCAGTCGCAGCTAGAGAATTCGCAAGAGTGTGAATTCGAGCCACATATTCAGTAATAGATCTTGTACCTTTCTTGGTTGATTTCAGTTCCGATTTCAACTGCCTAGCTTTCGCCTTCAGGTGTGCTTGATAGTGGCCATGAATCTTGTCCCAAACTTGCCATGAGTGTTGGCATGAGAGAACTTTGGGAAGAACAGAATCAGAAAGTGTCGAAAGAAGCCACGTGAAGATGGTTTGATCCTGAATGAGCCACTGGTCGTAGGCTTCGGAGACGATTCCATTGCGACGATCTTCGTCGGAGCAGAATTGCGAAGGAATCTCAGGATTCACAAGAAACCTCTGGATCTTGTGTGATTTCACCACGCCTTCAATCTGTTGATTCCAGAGAAGAAAGTTCTTCTCATCAAGTTTGATCGAAAGCTTAGGAGCTTTCTTGAATCTGAACGCCTCTGGCGTCGAAATCTCGTCGGTCGTCACGGTGCCGCTCTGCGGTGACGGAGCATTCAACGAAGCATCAGGAACTTGAGACATTGTTTCGAAGGAATTGAAGACGAGATAGAGAAGATATGGTGAAGATGAAAGCTAAAATCGAGTTAGGGATTTGGTATGGAGATTTGGGGAAAATGTGAAATTACACAGTTTCTGTGCAAATTATGATGAAATAGATGAAATGGATGAAGACGAAGAAGATTGGTGATGAATTGCAGCGGAGGAAGGTGGTGGACGGCGGTGCAGGACCGTTCACGGCGAATGATACCATGATGAGAGCTATGAAAGCTTGGTGGAGAAGATGCAGTGCATCGTGAGAGAGAGAAAGGAAGAATATTCTGATATTGTTATTATTGTTATTGAACAGTTACATAATACATATATATGCAGTTTGCAATGTAACTGCCTTGGTTACTAAATTAACTACAAGTGGTAAAATACTAACTAGTCTAGTTACAATACCAATGTGAATCACTATTTACTCTATCACTAATTGCACTTATGGGTTTGAATTAGGGTTATTTGTGCAGAAGAGAATTATCACAGTGTTGTGCTCAACATTGAGATACGGTAGGATGATAATTCACCGGCGACTGTACTCGAAGAAGTGAAAAAGACGTCGTAACTACGGGACGACGTATCGTTCTGCGCTGCTTGAGTACAATATGCAGGCAGTGTTTCAGCGTCTGTTTTATGCACCCCCTTCATTTTTTCAAGTACACCACTTGCATTTCTTTTTATTTTTGATTTCTAATAGGTTTATTTTAGATGGTGTCCAAAGTATTTTATATCTCACATAATATGCATAAATATACAACTGCATCGATCTCTTTTAGTCCCAAATAAAAATATCACATTTTAAGTTCAAAGAACGTGTATACCCGTGCTGGCACGGGTGATACATACTAGTAATAATAAACCATGAAGTACTGACGTGTACCCGACACGTCACCAGACAAAAAAATTACATCAGATCTGACGTCAAATCCACCTCATCATGCGCTAAATACGTGGCTGTCCATATCATCTTATTACAACCGTTGGATGGCTTGCAAAGTTGGAAGTCTTGCACCATTGGATGGCTTACAACCGTTGTGTACTTTAGAAGTTACAAGGAGACTACCAATATTTGCGTTAAGTGGCGCTTAACTGGCATTTATGCGTCTTAAATTTCCATCTTTCATTGCTTAATTCCATGTTGACTATGTTGCATTTTTCCCTCAAAATGGCTTGGCAGAAATCAACAGGTACGAAATAGGTTAGCATGATTTGATTGGACCTCAAAATGTTAGCATAATTTGATTCGGCCGAAATCAACAGTTACGTTTCATTTTTTAAACATATTCATGTTGACTACGTTTTCCTTTTTTAATCATATTCTACTTTTCATTTTTTAGTCACATAAACAACTCAATTTGTTCTACCTTTTCAATATATCCCACAATGAATCTTCCACGTTTGTTCTTTGACGATTTCTTGCAACGATACAAATATGTCAACATTAATTTCTTGCTTGGAATCAGGTATACTCCCAGAGGTAGCTAGTCCTAATGCACTATAATGCAACGAATCGAAATAAATCATATTATGATAATATATTTCACTAATGTCTGAATTTAAATTTTAAAGGGGCACCATGCATACGCTGTGATGGCGCATATCATGAAAAAGCACGTACGTTCAATTCATTGAGTTTTAATTTATCACGGTTTAAAATAAACGTTTACTTGCAGTGATTAAATCCTAATCTCTGTCTGCATCTGTTGACATTAATTTTCTGATCAGTGTCGACTATAAATGTTTAACAAATACAGAAGATCTCCCAAACTCCGGCAAATTCAAAATGTATACCCGTGTGATAATAAAGAATGGTGGTATTCAAACTTTAACTTTTTAATAATCATCAAATCAACCAATTTTTTTGTAACTATACCTGTTTAAAAAAAGTATATACTGGTATTCAAACTTTTATTTAAAAAAACACAATTATTCCTGAAAGTTATTAGCTAGGGGCTCATTTTAATCACTGCCATACATTGCTTCCATCATATGTCTTTACAATGCTTAACCAAATGAACTATAAATTCAAATGAAGGATACCCGGTTTATACCAAAAAAATTCAAATGAACTTTAATCAGCCACACATTGCTTCCTGGAAAACACATTCTGATTGGTCCAACTGTACCACCAATTATGACGTGGCCTGCCAACTCACACAATAACCAAACAATCTGATTTATATTCAAAAAGAGAATTTCAAATCCTTATTACATGATTCAAGTCAAATGAGAAAACTGTCAACACATTCTATTCAATTTCATTTTTTTATTCTTAACTAAATGCCTAATACCAGCTCACAACAATCTGTCGACATTTCAGCCCATTGCAACCTGCCATATTCACAATTCGGTATAAATACAATGTTGCTCTGTTAAACCTTCAATCATCAATCATACACACCACTGATCTGCTCGAACACATCAAGGGGATAAGGGAAAATTGGAATGTTTTAGTACGTGTAGTGAAGCTATGGCCGGCGCGTGGCTGACCAAGACCCAAACAAACCTCCAACTTTCATTGAAATGTTGGTCATTGACTCAGAGGTAATAAATTAACTGCATGCCCATCATTCTAATTTTGTAAGGTTACCACGATTTGTTTCTATGTCTGATAATGTCAAATGAATCACTTACGTTTACATCTAATGAATCAGTTAGATTTATACGCGATACTGTCAGTTAAATAAAAAATAGATATACGTAAAGTACAATGTAGACACAACATCATGTATTATTTTGTTCTTTTTAAATCTGTTTTTCAAGTGATGTACCATATGTTCAATTGTTGACTTGAATATAATACATGATGTAAGTCTACATGGGTTGCATTGATTTATTATTAATAACCTAATATACATTTTGATATGACTTTGACTACGAAGTTGCGACATTTTTTAAATACAGTCATCTTCATTTTTCCAGGAACCAAAATGAGCTTGATTCTGAAAAAGACAACTTTTCTATAAGTTTGAGATTGACCTAAGTGAAGGTGTGGTATATTATAACATGTCTAACTTGACTACCACTGCAAATTTGGGTGGGTGAATATCGAGCAACCCAACATGCATGGAAGCTCAATTTCAAGAGAGGATCCTTCGGAGAGCATATTACTGCAAATTTTGACTACTGTCTACTGCCATATTCCCTTCAGATATCTGTTGCGTTTGCGCGTCGTAGATGATACTGGCGATGCAGTTTTTGCACTGTTCGACCGTGACACTGCTCTTCTTATAGGAAGATCATGTTGTGATCTCAACCTCTAACGCTACATTGTAATAGGGTTCTATATTAACTGATTATTGTATCATCACTATAGGCTGTCGATCGACGGAACATCTAAAAATGATCAGTCAAGCAACACTGAGCCATGTAACAAGATCATTGACTCTTTGTCACAGGTAATAGACCAAATTATCCAACCCTGGACCAACTTGACATTTTTAATAGTTCCATTTGAAGGTCAATCTAAAACTAATATTACTGACTTACTGCAAACTCAGGACCTTATGCCAAGATTTGAAGGCTCCAGTGAAGGGACCAGCAGTGACAAACCCGTTGTTGACGTGGTCGACCTCAGCAATGATGCCGAAGTCACTCCAGTCCAGTCCTTAAAAGGCAATGCCCATTTGTCAAAGACTCCACCATGCATGCCTGCGCCTAAGCTTATCAAAGAGATCAAGAAGGAGAAAAATTAGTCATTTTAAGTTAACTAGTTGAATGCCATTTTTTTGTTTGTTTCCCAGTTTATCATTCCACCTACGGTCCTGTTCTTGGACCATACTGCTGAAGTGTTGTTATTTGTTTTTGTCATTAGACCATACTGCAAATCTGTAAAGAATAGTAGGTGTTATTAGTAGTTTTTGTATATTTTGGGCCTTAAGTCATTTAGCCCATTTTTGTCTTGACCCATTTGTGGGATTGTAGCTTA
This sequence comes from Oxytropis ochrocephala, assembly GCA_020916435.1. Taxonomy (NCBI): domain Eukaryota; kingdom Viridiplantae; phylum Streptophyta; class Magnoliopsida; order Fabales; family Fabaceae; genus Oxytropis; species Oxytropis ochrocephala. Next base: position 19,191,564 of record CM037093.1, read on the forward strand.
GCAAGTTAGCATTTAACAGAGTTAGTTATAGTCTGTTATAACTGAAGCATTTTACCTTTGTATATAAGCTACAATTTCAGTAAATGAAGAGTAAGATTGCAGCACATTGCTCAATCTAAGCAAATTGTTCTCTACAATTGGTACCAGAGCTCAAGATTGGGCCTGTACCGGTAATTCAAGAACCGTAGTTCTGTGAAAGTGAAACGTTCAAGCTCGAAGGTGTTAACAATGGCGGAAAAGGATAAGGGAGGCTTCGTGCAAGCAGCAATTCCGAAATTGGAGGGACACTATGATCATTGGGCACTGTTAATGGAAAACCTATTGAGATCGAAGGAGTATTGGGACGTTGTTGAGAACGGAATCCCAACCTTAGCGGCGAATCCTATGCCGGACTCGAAGAAAGCCTTTGATGAAGCGAAATTGAAGGATCTCAAGGCCAAGAATTACTTGTATCAAGCAATTGAGAGAAGTGTTCTTTAAACTATCTTGAAGCACAACTCTGCGAAGGATATTTGGGAATCGTTGCGGCAGAAATTTCATGGTTCAACGAGGGTCAAGCGCGCGCAATTGCAAACCTTGCGTGGACAATTTGAAGCCCTAAGCATGAAGAATGAAGAATCAGTAAGTGATTACTTTTATAGAACTTTGTCAATTGTAAACAAGATGAAAAGTCATGGTGAAACCGATTCTTTGAAGTCACAGTAGTTGAAAAAGTCATGAGATCGATGACTCCTAAGTACAATTACGTGATCTGCTCCATCGGTTTAACCAATAATGTGGAAACTATGTCAATTGACGAGTTGCAAAGTAGCATCCTTGTAGAAGAACAACATATGAACTCTCAAAAGGAGGAAGAACAAGCACTGAAGGTGAGTTTTTCCAACAGAGAAAGAGGTAGAGGAAGGAGTGCAGGAAGAGGAAGGGGAAGAGGTGCTTCCAAGGAGCACATAGAATGCTACAAGTGCCACAAGTTAGGACACTATCAAAGTGAGTGTCTTAGTCTTGAAGGTAATGTAGCAAACTGTGTTGGATTTGATGATGAAGAGGAAGTACTCTTGATGGCCAGAACTGAATGCAAGACTACCAAAGGTTTGCAAGATTGGATGATGCTTCTCATGACTCAAACGACTGATCCCAAGGTCATAGAAAGAATAAGGGTATGGTTTCTAGATACAGGATGCAGCAACCATATGTGTGGAGAAAGAAAGTGGTTCTTTGATCTTGATACTACCTTTGAAGAGACAGTCAAGCTGGGTGATAACAGAAGGTTAGAAGTCAAAGGGAAAGGGAGTATAAGATTGAAGATTGAAGAGAGAATTCACGTGATTTCAGATGTATACTTCATTCCAAACTTGAAAGACAATTTGTTGAGTATTGGTCAACTTCAACAAAAGGGTTTGAAGGTGGTATTTGAAGATGACCAGTGCAAGCTTTATCACAAAGAGAAAGGGTTAATAATAACTTCAAATATGGCCAACAACAGGATGTTTGTTGTCATGGCTACTCCAATCACAGAGATCGCATGCGCAAGCGATTGCAAGCGATGTAGCAGAAATATGGCACAGGCGTTTTGGACATCTAAGCTACAAAGGATTGAGACTCTTGCGAGAAAGAGATGCTACGTGGTCTCCGAGAAATAAAAGAACCTACTACGATTGTGTGGTGAATGTCAAACCGAAAACAACACGAGAGAGGAGATACCAAAGAAGCTGGGAGAGCTATCAAACCGATTCATTTCGACATCTCGTGGACCTATTACTCCACAATCTAGTGGAGGAAAAAGGTATTTTATATCATTCATAGATGATTTCACTAGAAAGGGATGGGTTTATTTCATTTCTGAAAAGTCTGCAGCCCTAGAAACCTTTAAGAAATTTAGAGTTATGGTAGAAAAGGAGTCTCAATGTGTCATTAGTGTCTTAGATCGATAGAGGGGGTGAATATAACTCTAGTGAATTCAATTAATATTGTGAAACCAATGGTATTAGAAGACAACTAACTGCTGCATATACACCTCAGCAAAATGGCATTGCTGAGAGGAAAAACAAAACTGTAATGAACATGGTTAGAAGCTTGCTAAGTGAAGCTAAACTAGAAAAAACATTTTGGGCTGAAGCCACCAAATGGGCATTTTATGTGTTGAATAGATTCCCTACCCTAGCAGTAAAGAATATGACACCAGAAGAAGCCTGGTCTAGCTTTAAACCCTCTGTTAAACATTTTAAAGTGTTTGGATGTGTTGCTTATATGCATGTGCCTGATGTAAATAGAAAGAAAATTGATGAAAAGAGTACAAAGTGCATTTTCTTAGGTGTAAGTGAGGAATCTAAAGCTTATAGGCTTTATGATCCCAACACTAAGAGAATTGTAATAAGCAGCGATGTGGTATTTTCTGAACAAGAAGTGTGGAACTACAAGGAGGCAGAAAAGGGCAAGTCTACAAATGTTGTAATTACTGAAGAAGACTCTTCTGAGGAAGACAATAATGATGAGGTTATCTTTGATACACACGAAACGAGATACGGGGAGAGCTCAACAATCAATCCAGAGCAGAACCAGTGACTGCAAGCACAAATCAGAATGATGCAGAGACCGCAAATGTAATCACAAACAGTGGAAGGGTGGTAATTAACCCTAATTGGCATAAAGACTATGTAGTTGGATGCACTATGACCTGTAACACAGAGACATATGAAGATGCTATGCTTAGAAACCTGATGGTGTGTGAAGAGGGTGATCCTGTCAGCTTTGAACAAGCATTTAAGGAAGAAAAGTGGAGGAAAGCCATGGATTGTGAGATAGCAGCTATTGAGAAAAATCAAACTTGGGAACTAGTGGACCTTCCTAGCAATGGTAAATGCATTGGAGTTAAATGGATTTACAAAACTAAATTCAATGAAGAAGGGAAGGTAGACAAATTCAAAGCAAGATTAGTAGCCAAAGGGTATGCTCAAGAGAATGGGATTGACTACTCAGAAGTTTTTGCCCCTGTGGCAAGATGGTAAACTATCAGGTGTATCCTAGCTATTGCTGTACATAATGGTTGGTGTGTGCACCAATTTGATGTTAAGAGTGCTTTCTTGTATAGTGACTTAGAGGAATTGGTTCATGTAGATCAACCTAAGGGGTATGAGGTAAAGGGTCAAGAAAACAAGGTTTATAGATTGAGAAAGGCCCTACATGGATTAAAGCACAGCCCTCGAGCCTATACAAAGAAAAATTGAAGGATACTTCAACAAGAAAGGATTTAGAGAGTGTGCTTGTAACACCCCTTTTCTACCCCATAAATTACACGTCATTTATCAGAGTGAAAGTCATAAAAATTAATTTAACCGAATGGAAAAGGAATGTCACATCGTCATAAACCAAATTCGTTAATTGCACTCTTCATGGTTCGTGCAACAAAACACCGTCATAAAAATTAAACTCCAAAATAAAAATTATTTTTCGTCACAGCGGAATAAAAATCATAACTCGCCAAAACCACTCAGACACGTCTCACATCAACCACAAAATCATTAAAACAGTTGATTAATTAAACTAACAAACTTCAAATACGCCCCTAGGTTCTGAAGATCGAGAGAGCGACTCGACAGACATCCCAACGGCTATCAAAGAAGGCAGCAGGACCTTCACTCGGGGTTACCTGCAGCGTTGCCACAATAGAGCAACATTCCAAGCAGAAGGGGTGAGAATTTCAATAAAGCATAATTAAGCATATAATAGAGTAATATGAGCACACAGTCATACAACCTCATCATTATCATCAACTTCATCGTCACCGAACGCAAAGCGCAAGTCATAAATTTGACCACAAGTCATAAACATGTATGTGCATGAAAATGCAACCCACGCTGGTATATGCATGATGGTACCATACTCGTCATAAATAAGCCACTAAGGGCACACCGTCACTAATAGTCATCAAAGAGAGGCTGAAGCCTATTCGTCATAATATGCACATGCTATGAGACACTATGGACACATGTGCAACACACCAAATTACTCACCATGGAGACCTCATCATCATCGTCATAAAACACTCATAGAGTGTATTCGTCATAACCATCACAATAAATTCACACCCATCATCATAATCATCACATTAAAATTTGGAGTAATGACACCTTTTACTCTTAAGTAATCACACATAAAATATTAAGTAACAACACCTAAGATTTAAGGTAACAACACATAAAATTTGGGTAACATTCTATTGAAAGTTTTGGAAAATAACTCATTTCACGCTTAGGAATCATCACATTTAAAATTAAGGAAAACACCACATTTGCAAGGTTGGAAAACATCCCATTTTAATTGTGGAAACAGCTCACTTGAAATGCCAATTAAACCACAGCAAAACAACATAACACAAGAGGATTTATACGCCAAATACGGTAGAAGAATAATGTTGACCAAAACCGCAACTCTTTACGCGCCCAAAACAGCAGGATTTTTATTTGTATAAACGGCAACACAAAACAGTTTACTCTGCCTTAAAAATAGAATATTCAGTTAGGCCTCTGAATAAGCTTTCCAACGCATTTTAGAACACCTCAATCGGGTTCCCGGTTCGCAAGATATCAATTTTTCAAAAACATGACAGCACTTTATTTTTTTTTTTACACACAGCAGCATTTCATTCGTATAACAGCTACCACAAAACAGTTTATTTGGCCTTAAAAATAGAATATTAAGTTAGGCATCTGAATAAGCTTTTCAACGCATTTTAGAACACCTCAATCGGGTTCCCGGTTCGCAAGATATCAATTTTTCAAAAACATGACAGCACTTTATGAAATACAGCAACTCAGATTTTTAACAAAAGACAGCAACAGCACATGATTTTCCTTTTAAAGGCAAACAGCAGCTGATTTCCCATTAAACAAAAAAAAAACAGCAACAACATCTATTTTCAATCAAAAACAGCAGCTAATTGTTAACAAAACAACAGCCCTCCATTACTCTAAAATCAATTTTACCCACCCAACATTACCAAATTAGAAACTCATCTCTACAATTCATCAACAACATCCAAAAATCATCAAATCATATCACAACAACATCAAATTCAGCAATCACCTCAATAATTCATCAACAACATCAAAACTCATCAATTCATATCACAACAACATCAAAATTCATCAATGAACATCAATAATTCATCAACAACATCAAGAATCATCAATTCATGTCACAACAACATCAAACCCCCACAAACCCACCGCATACCCAATTATGTTAAACCAAAACGCTCACCCTTACCTCTTAAACGTATGCTCCGTGGAAGATGATTGAAGACACCACAAGTAACCACAGCAACACACGAACCAAAGCTTGAGAATTCACGAAATTCTTCTTCTCCTTCCCTTTCTTTAGCGCCGCGCCACACTTCCCTTCTCTAGCTCTCTCTCAATTTCGTTTTTTCCTCTCTAATGAGTTGAGAGCAAGGGTTTCGCATACCCTTGGGGTTTAAGCTGTGGGCCTTTCACGCATTGGGCTCACAGCTACACCCCCACTACTACTCGATCCCACTCCTACACAAAACATGATATTCCCCTCTAATTTAATTATCTCCGCTTCAACTAAAATTAATAATTCAACTAATCCAATTAATTAAACTAATTAAATTATTTTATTTATTTATTTATTTTCGGGGTGTTACAACTCTCCCCCACTTAGAATTTTTCGTCCTCGAAAACATACCTGATTCAAACAATTAGGACACGACTCCCGCATCCTATCCTCCGGCTCCCCATGCGGGCTTTCACAATTGCTCCAACCCAAACAACCTTCACCAGATTGATCTCCTTACCTCGTAAGGTCCTCACCTCACGATCCTCAATTCGTACAGGCATAGTCTCCACAGTGAGATTATCTCGTACCTCCACATCATCTACTTGGATCACATGAGACGGATCCGTAATGTACTTCCGAAGCTGCGACACATGAAACATGTCGTGCAAGTTCGCAAGATTAGGTGGCAAGGCCACCCGATATGCAACACTTCCAACTCTTTCCGTAATCTATCACGGCCCCATGAAACGAGGAGTCAACTTCTTCGATTTGGTATGCACGCCCAACACCAGTCATAGGTGTGACCCTCAGGAACACGTGGTCACCCGCTTCAAACTCTAAGTCTTTCCTTCTCTTATCATGGTAGTTTTTCTGTCTACTCTGCGACGCTTTCATTTTCTCCCGGATCACCTTCACTTTTTCAGTCGTTTCTCTGACTAGCTCAGGTCCAAGTACTAAACTTTCCCCAGTCTCATACCAACATACCGGAGTCCTACACCTCCGACCATACAATGCCTCAAACGGCGCCATTCCGATACTGGAATGATAACTGTTGTTGTAGGTAAACTCGATCAATGGAAGATGAGTATCCCACGCACCTCCCTGCTCTAGAACACATGACCTCAACAGATCTTCCAACGATTGAATCGTCCTCTCTATCTGTCCATCAGTTTGAGGATGATAAGCTGAACTCAACCTCAATTTCGAACCCAACTCCTTCTGCAAACTACTCCAAAAGTCCGAAGTGAACCTTGGATCTCTATCCGACACAATGCACAAAGGAACGCCATGCAGCTTCACAATCACCTGAATATAGATTTCTGCCAATCTCGACACCGGATACTTAATGCCGATAGGAATGAAATGAGCAGACTTCGTCAATCTATCCACAACCACCCAAATCGAATCATGCCCTCTCACCGTATTGGGTAACCCAGTCACAAAATCCATGGAAATACTATCCCACTTCCACTCCGGAACATCCAACGGTTGCATCATCCCCGCAGGCTTCTGATGCTCGACCTTCGATTTCTGACAGGTCAAACACGAATACACAAACTGCGCCACATCGCGCTTCAACCCAAGCCACCAGAACATCTTTTTCAGATCTTGGTACATCTTTGTCGCTCCAGGATGTATACTCAACTTACCTCTGTGACCTTCCTCAAGAATTGCCTTTCTCATTTCCTCATCTTCGGGAACACAAATTCTTCCACGATATCTCAATACACCCTGCGCATCGATTTCAAAGTCCTTATTCTCAAACTGACCAATCCCACCCATCAGATCAACCAATTTCACGTCTAACTTCTGCGCTTCTCGGATACTAACCATAAAATCGTTGCCAATTTTCAACATACCCAACCTGACACTCTGAGGTGTGATTTCACAAACTAAACATATGTCCCTGAATTGCTCAATTAACTCCAGCTCTCTAGCCATCAATGTCGACATATGTAAGGTCTTCCGACTCAAAGCATCTGCAACCACATTAGCTTTACCCGGGTGATAACTCAATTCAAAATCATAATCTTTCAATAGTTCTAACCACCGTGTTGCCTCATATTCAATTCTTTTCGGTGTCGAATCTTTGAGGCATCAAGGCCCTGTGATCATCGAACACCTCAAATCTCGATCCATACAAGTAATGCCTCGCATTTTCAATGCAAATACCACAGCAGCAAGTTCTAAGTCATGAGTAGGGTAATTCTTTTCATGAGTCCTCAACTGTCTCGACGCGTAAGCGATCACCTTCCCATTTTGCATAAGCACACCACCCAAACCCATCTTGGATGCATCACAATAAACCACAAACGGCTCAACCGGATTAGGCAGGGTCAACACTGGGGACGTAGTCAACCTCTTTTTCAACTCATTGAAACTCTCTTCACATCGGTCGTCCCAAACAAAAGCCTTACCCTTGCAAGTCAATTGAGTCAACGGCAGAGCCAACTTCGAAAACCCCTCAATGAATCTTCTATAATAACCAGCTAGTCTCAGAAAACTCCTTATCTCAGTACTTGACTTCGGAGACTCCCACTGCAACACTGCATCAACTTTAGAAGGGTCCACCGCAATCCCCTCACTAGAAATCACATGACCGAGGAAACTGACTTCTTTCAACCAACACTCACACTTGGACAACTTCACATATAACTTTCGATCCCTCAGAATTTCCAACACCAACCTCAGATGTCCCGCATGATCCTCTTCCGACTTAGAATAAATTAGAATATCATCAATGAAAACCACCATAAATTTGTCCAGATACTCACGAAAAATTTGGTTCATGTACCCCATGAATACCCCCGGCGCATTAGTCACACCGAAAGGCATTACGGAATACTCATAGTGCCCATATCTTGTCCTAAACGCCGTCTTCTGGATGTCTTCATCTTTCACCTTGATCTGATGATAACTAGACCTTAAGTCAATCTTGCTGAATACTTTAGCACCCACCAACTGATCCATCAAGTCATCAATCCTAGGTAACGGATACTTGTTCTTGATTGTAACTTTATTTAATTGACGATAGTCTACACACAACCTCATACTACCATCTTTCTTTTTCACTAGCAAAGACCGAGCCCCACGGCGACACACTCGGTCTTACAAACTTCTTTTCTAACAAATCCTCAAGTTGTTTCTTCAATTCGCCAACTCGACGCGGACATTCTATATGGTGCCATAGACACGGGCTTAGTGCCGTGAACTAGATCAATAGTAAACTCCACCTCCCTGCGGTGGTATATCAGGAATCTCATTAGGAAACACCTCGGGAAACTCACGCACCACCGCAACTCATCAATCTTCGCTTGGCTCAAAGCAGACAACGACGCTAAAGAGAGAAAAGCAATTTGAACCTCTCCCTCATCACCCTATGCAAAGTGACGCGCAGATAGCAAACTGCACTTCTTCTTCAGCGGGCGAACCTCACGGACTCTCGCGGCGGTTGATATGAACATGGTTATCAACCAACCGATCCATACCCGAATGACATCCATTCCACTCGGCACAAAAACAGATCAAATCAACTAAAAATTTCTACCATATATAGATACGGGATATTTGGCACAAGCAAGCAGAGGTAGTCACCGAACCCTTAGTTGGAGTATCGATAACCATCTCTCTCAACATATCGGATAAGACAAGACTTAATTTCTCAACACATGCAAAGAAGAATAAAACTATGGGTAGCACCAAGATCAACAATAGCAACAAGAGGAAAATTATTGATATAGCACGCACCTCGAATTTCATTCACCACATCGGACCGGCCAGAGCGAATACTTTCCCAAAAGACTTCTCCTTCTGGGTTTTGAGAAGCGTGTCTTGATGTGACCACTCTCCCCACAATTAAAGCATACCACCTCCTTCTTATCACAACTAGAAGACATGTGCCCCTCTTTCCCACACCAAAACACCTCTTCTTATCCCCGCTTGGACAACGGACTCTTATGACTGTTTTCCCACACGTGTAACAAGTGACACTTGGGCCGCAACATCTCCCCCACTTCGCTTAGACCCGCCAACAAACTTCCCTTTACCCTTACCAGCAGGCACCTCATATGGCTTACCACGACCCGTGAAGTTCTTTTGTTTTTCTTTCATGACCCTGGAGTGGGCATTGCTGTCCTCCTCAAAGATCCTGCAGCTATTAACCAACACGGAGAACACACGAATTTGCTGATACCCTATGGCTTTCTTTATATCAGCGCGTAACCCATTTTCAAACTTGATGCATTTGGAGAACTCAGCATCTGGTCCATCATAGTGCGGATAGAACTTGGACAACTCAGTAAATTTTGCAGCATATTCAGTTACAGACATATTACCTTGCTCAAGCCTCAGAAACTCAACCTCTTTCTTTCCGCGGACATCCTCCGGATAGTACTTTCTCCTGAACTCCCTCTGGAACACAGCCCAAGTAATCTCCTCATTGGCAGCCATCAACCTAGCAGTCATCCACCAGTCATCAGCCTCTTTCTTCAACATGTGCGTACCATAACGAACTTTCTGAGCATCGGTACAATCCATGACGCGGAAGATACACTCAATCTCTCCCAACCACTCAAGGGTACCATCAGGGTTATACCCGCCTTCAAACGTAGGAGGGTTCTCACGCCGAGCGTAGCCAAGGCGCGCTGGGCAACATCATCACCAGCACCTTGCAAGTTGCCCACAACCCCAGCTATAGCCTGCAAAGCAGCAGCAAGTGCAGCATCGTTCCGTCCTGCCATTCTAACACTGCAACAGAAAACAGAAATCAGAAACAAGGAATAAGACTCAAACGCTACTCAACTTGACGACTCGACCACCGGCCGGACAGACCGAACTGCTCTGATACCACTAATGTAACACCCCTTTTCTACCCCATAAATTACACGTCATTTATCAGAGTGAAAGTCATAAAAATTAATTTAACCGAATGGAAAAGGAATGTCACATCGTCATAAACCAAATTCGTTAATTGCACTCTTCATGGTTCGTGCAACAAAACACCATCATAAAAATTAAACTCCAAAATAAAAATTATTTTTAAATCACAAATGAATAAAAATCATAACTCGCCAAAACCACTCGAGACACGTCTCACATCAACCACAAAATCATTAAAGCGGTTGATTAATTAAACTAACAAACTTCAAATACGCCCCTAGGTGCTACTGAGACGAGAGCGACTTAGTGGACATCCCAACGGCTTCAAAGAAGGCAACAGGACCTTCACTCGGGGTTACCTGCAGCGTTGCCACAATAGAGCAACATTCCAAGCAGAAGGGGTGAGAATTTCAATAAAGCATAATTAAGCATATAATAGAGTAATATGAGCACACAATCATACAACCTCATCATTATCATCAACTTCATCGTCACTGAACGCAAACTCAAGTCATAAATTTGACCACAAGTCATAAACATGTATGTGCATGAAAATGCAACCCACGCCTGGGTATATGCATGATGGTACCATACTCGTCATAAATAAGCCACTAAGGGCACACCGTCACTAATAGTCATCAAAGAGAGGCCAAAGCCTATTCGTCATAATATGCACATGCTATGAGACACTATGGACACATGTGCAACACACCAAATTACTCACCATGGAGACCTCGTCATCATCGTCATAAAACACTCATAGAGTGTATTCGTCATAACCATCACAATAAATTCACACCCATCATCATAATCATCACATTAAAATTTGGAGTAATGACACCTTTTACTCTTAAGTAACCACACATTAAACATTAAGTAACAACACCTAAGATTTAAGGTAACAACACATAAAATTTGGGTAACATTCTATTGAAAGTTTTGGAAAATAACTCATTTCACGCTTAGGAAGCATCACATTTAAAATTAAGGAAAACACCACATTTGCAAGGTTGGAAAACATCCCATTTTAATTGTGGAAACAACTCACTTGAAATGCCAATTAAACCACAGCAAAACAACATAACACAGTAGGATTTATACGCCAAATCCGGTAGAATAACAGCAGCCAAAACCGCAACTCGTTACGCGCCCAAAACAGCAGAATTTTTATTTGTATAAACGGCAACACAAAACAGTTTACTCTGCCTTAAAAATAGAATATTCAGTTAGGCCTCTGAATAAGCTTTCCAACGCATTTTAGAACACCTCAATCGGGTTCCCGGTTCGCAAGATATCAATTTTTCAAAAACATGACAGCACTTTATTTTTTTTTTTGCACACAGCAGCATTTCATTCGTATAAAAGCTACCACAAAACAGTTTATTTGGCCTTAAAAAGAGAATATTCAGTTAGGCCTCTGAATAAGCTTTCCAACGCATTTTAGAACACCTCAATCGGGTTCCCGGTTCGCAAGATATCAATTTTTCAAAAACATGACAGCACTTTATGAAATACAGCAACTCAGATTTTTAACAAAAGACAGCAACAGCACATGATTTTCCTTTTAAAGGCAAACAGCAGCTGATTTCCCATTAAACAAAAAAAAACAGCAACATCTATTTTCAATCAAAAACAGCAGCTAATTGTTAACAAAACAGCAGCCCTCCATTACTCTAAAATCGATTCTACCCACCCAACATTACCAAATTAGAAACTCATCTCTACAATTCATCAACAACATCCAAAAATCATCAAATCATATCACAACAACATCAAATTCAGCAATCACCTCAATAATTCATCAACAACATCAAAAATCATCAATTCATATCACAACAACATCAAAATTCATCAATGAACATCAATAATTCATCAACAACATCAAGAATCATCAATTCATGTCACAACAACATCAAACCCCCCACAAACCCACCACATACCCAATTATGTTAAACCAAAACGCTCACCCTTACCTCTTAAACGTATGCTCCGTGGAAGATGATTGAAGACACCACAAGTAACCACAGCAACACACGAACCAAAGCTTGAGAACTTACGAAATTCTTCTTCTTCTTCCCTCTCTTTAGCGCCGCGCCACACTTCCCTTCTCTAGCTCTCTCTCAATTTCGTTTTTTCCTCTCTAATGAGTTGAGAGCAAGGGTTTCGCATACCCTTGGGGTTTAAGCTGTGGGCCTTTCACGCATTGGGCTCACAGCTACACCCCCACTACTACTCGATCCCACTCCTACACAAAACATGATATTCCCCTCTAATTTAATTATCTCCGCTTCAACTAAAATTAATAATTCAACTAATCCAATTAATTAAACTAATTAAATTTTTTTTTTTGGGGTGTTACAGTGCTCATGAACACACTCTCTTTATCAAAGAAGGAGAAAACAGAAACTTGTTGATTGTGAGTCTCTATGTAGATGATCTAATCTACACTGGGTGTGATGCTACCATGATTGTCGAGTTTAGAAAGTCCATGATGGAGGAATTTGATATTACAGACCTAGGAAAAATGAGGCATTTCTTAGGAGTTGAAGTCATTCAAGGAAATGGCTACATTTTCATCACCCAACAGAAGTATGCAAGGGATATCCTGAGTAAATTTGGCATCTCTGATAGCAAACCAATAGTAAATCCAACTACTGCAGGAACTAAACTTGACAGAGATGATAATGGTACTCTGGTAGACTCTACTGCATTTAAACAGGTTGTGGGCAGTCTCATGTATTTAAATGCAACCAGACCTGACCTAATGTACTCAGTGGTAGTAGCTAGTAGGTACATGTAGAGACTGTAACACCCCCTTATATTAAATACTAGTTCAATTAATTCAAATCAGAGTTTTTCGAAAACTTTTCCACGCACCTCAAAGAGGGTGGTACATTCAATAAAACATCGTCACGACATAAAAATATATCAAACACATCAAGTGCATAACATCCACATCATAATCAAGTGGGTTAAGACCCATCCAAACCTGTTTAGTGTTTACAGTAATCCAGAAATAGTTTGTAACACAGTGGAAATAAAATGGAGTTCAACACATCCAAGACATAATCCGGAAACAGTGAAATACATAGCATAATATAGAAATGAAGAATACTAGAGCCCCATCCCCCGGTGTTACTATCGAGTCGACTCAATAATCCCAGAAAGCAGTGGTACCTTCACTGAGAATCACCGCATGTCGCCACGAGAGCAGCAACATAAAATGCCGGGGTGAGTCTCTTTACATGAATAATAATAAGTAAGATAAGCCTTATATTAAGAAAGCATCTAGCATCATCCAATCACAGACATCAAGGCATATACCAGTCGAATACAATATCAAGAAGTAACAATAGAGGATTAAATAGGCATTAACAAGCATTCAATGAGAGTATGAATTATATGCATGTGTGCAATATGCATGTGGATCCATAACCACCATAATAACCCCGTCAGCAACCACCTTGTTTGGCGAAGCCACCCACCATGTTTTTAGCGAAGCCATACCACCTTGTTTTTATGCATATGAGGTATGTGACGCCATGACAAATGCATCACAACACAATAAAATATATCGCATCAATTATTACCCACCTTGTTTATTAACCACCTTGTTTGGCCTAAGCCCACATCATTTAAACCACCGTGTTGGCCGAAGCCCACATCATTTGTTAACCACCATTTTATCATGTTCTCACCATCACACCCCATCTATTAAATTAAATCCCACCCAAGACCATAACACCTCATAAGGACATTTTCCACACTTAAGGACCATTTAGACCCACCATACATTAATTTTTAGCACCTAAAGATTATTTTGACGCATTATGAATTAATTTGGTACCTAGGGACTTACGTTGACATACTCGACTTAATTGGATACTGAGGGACTATTTTATCACTCCAAGGATTAATTTAATTCTTAGGGACTATTTTGTCGCACCAAGGATTAAATTAATTCTTAGGGACTAAACATGTCACCTAGATCCCAATCAAGTACCCAAGGCGCCAAGGGCAGCCACTTTGGCGCCCTATGCTGCGCAACACACTCACACACTGCACATTACGCACTCACAGCGCCAAGTTTCTAGGAAATCGCGCCCTTGCACACCTTCCCGCCTGTCACCTCACCAGCGCCAAATTCCTAAGGAATTGGCGCCCGCACATGCATCATGCCACAGACTTGAACACAGCGCCGATTCCTAGTGAATTGGCGCCCCCGCACTGAACACAACTCAAGGCGCCAAGTTTCTCGGCATTTGGCGCCACCCCCGCCATGAATATCACGCCACCAACCAACGGCACTTCTGGCGCCATTTTGCCTAGCAAATGGCGCCCGCACAAGCACAACCACCGGCCAATTTCAGCCCCTAGCGCCATTTGCCTAGGCATTTGGCGCCCCATCAAAACACCTCTCCCAAAACACTTCAACTCAATTTTCTCTCCAACAATTTATTTATCACTTTAATAAACACCCTTTTTAAACACTAATTCAACATCATTAGTTCATCATACCCACATACTCATGTTCATGGGGCCATCTCCTCAAAAGCACATAACATGTATAATTTCACACTTCACATTTCCACATTAACAACAACATGGTATTGTCACAACAAGCATTTCATATATCAACCAACATATCATCACATCAAGTTCACACAACAATTCATTCCTAGAGCTATTCTACCTATAAAACATATCCTACAAATTATCATAAATGCAATAGAGAGTCCCCAACCTTTCTCAAGCTTGGAACTTCAATCCTACACCAAGAACCACAAGAATGGAGTATTTTTCCAACCTCCTAGCTCTTTGAAAACAACACGTGGCCCTCCTACTCCTTGGTTAAAACGCAACAAGCAACAACAATGGAGGAATAAGACACTAGAACTTAAGGAAATGGAACAAGGAGAAGAAATAGGAATGAATAGGGCTAAGAGCTTCACTTACCAACAACACAAAACTTGAGAAAAGTTCCTTCCTTTCCTCAACCTCATTTGAACGTGGGTTTCCTCCTTTGGGTATCCATGGAAAAATTCAAAATACAAGGAATGAGCTCATGAAACCTAGGGAAATGGAACATGGAAGAGAAATGGAGAAGATTGAGACCAAGAATGCACTTACCCACCAAGAATCCAAAGAAAAGCTTCCACCTTTCTCCTCCCTCCTTCGCCGTGGTCGTCTTCTCCTCCTCTCTACTTTCCTTCGTTGCTTTCTCTCTTTCAAATGAGGGTTTGGTTACTTTAGTTTAGGACCCTACCCTTTATGACTACTATTGGGCCTAAATAATGGCCCCTGGGCCTTATTCTCCACTCCCATTATTAATTCATCCCACCTCCCGTAAATAAAATAAATCCAACTTAGTAACTTATTTAAAATGAATTAGACCCCTTTTAGGTAAAATAAACTCAACTTAATTAATTAATTTAATTAAGTGTTGCAAGCCTTAAATAACTTAATTAATTAAATAATTAAATTATTTTGGGCGTTACAACTCTCCCCACTTAAAGAATTTCGCCTCGAAATTACCGAATCGAACAACTCGGATAAGCCTCCTTCATCTTGCTTTCCAACTCCCAAGTTATGGTTTCTCCCCCATTGCTCCTAACCACACTACCTTCACCAAATTGATTTCTTTGCCTCTCAAGACCTTCACCTCACGGTCCTCTCAATCCTAACCAAGCACGGTCTCCACCGTAAGGTTCTCCCTCACCTCTATATCATCCATCTGCACTACATGAGACGGGTCTGGCACATACTTCCGCAACTGAGACACATGGAATACATCATGCAGATTAGCAAGATTAGGTGGCAAGGCCACTCGATAAGCAACTTTCCCAACTCTCTCTGAAATCTGATATGGTCCAATAAAACGCGGAGTTAACTTCTTAGACTTCAACGCACGACCCACACCTGTTGTCGGAGTAACTCTTAGAAATACATGATCACACTTTGAAATTCTAGATCCTTCCTTCTCTTATCATGGTAATCTTTCATGCCTCTCTGTGAAGCCTTCATCTTCTCTCTAATCAACTTCACTTTCTCTGTGGTCTCACGCACCAACTCAGGACCTAGCACTACACTTTCTCCAGTTTCGTGCCAACACAATGGAGTCCTACACCTCCTCCCGTACAATGCCTCAAAAGGCGCCATACCGATACTCGAATGAAAACTGTTATTGTAAGTGAATTCAATCAGTGGCAAATGTGAATCCCATGAACCTCCACGCTTTCAAGAACACATGCTCTTAACAAATCCTCAAGTGATTGAATTGTCTCTCATGCGCCCATCTGCATGCGGGGATGATATGTTGAACTCAATCTCAATTTGGAACCCAAAGCCTCTTGCAAACTCCTCCAAAACTTCGGAAGTGAACCTAGGATCCCTATCGGACACAATACTCGTGAGGCACACCATGCGACTTTACAATCGTCTTGACATAGATATCCGCTAACCTCGGAACTGGATAAGTAATATTAATCGGTAGAAAGTGTGCAGATTTAGTCAATCTATCAACAACCACCCATATGGTATCAAACCCCCTCGCTGTAGTCGGCAAACCAGTCACAAAATCCATGGAGATACTATCCCACTTCCATTCAGGAACATCCAATGGTTGCATCAACCCCGCTGGCTTTTGATGTTCTACCTTAGATTTCTGACATGTCAAGCAAGCATACACAAAGCCGAGCCACCTCACGCTTCATGCGAGGCCACCAAAACAACTTCTTCAAATCTTGATACATTTTCGTAGCTCCGGGTGAATACTCAACTTACTACGATGACCTCTTCTAAAATTGCCTTCTTAATCTCATCATCACTAGGAACACAAATCCTCCCACGGTACCTTAGCACATCTTGAGCATCTACCACATAATCTTCACTGGGAGTGGTCAATCCCAACCGCGATCTCAACTAGCTTAATGTCCTCTTTTGAGCTTCCCGAATAACATTCAAAAAGTCATTGTGAATCTTCAACACACCCAATCTCACACTCTTAGGTGTCACCTCGCAGACTAGACTCAAATCTCGAAAGCTGTTTCAATTAGTTCAAGCTCCTTCACCATCATTGCGGATACATGTAAGGACTTTCTACTCAAAGCATCGGCCTACCACATTAGCTTTCCCGGATGATAGCTCAAGCTAAAGTCATAGTCTTTCAAGCAATTCCAACCATCTCCTTTGTCTCATATTTAATTCTTCTCGGTCAAACAGTGCATCGCAATCCTTTATGATCTTTGAATACCTCAAACTTAGAACCATACAAATAATGTCTCCAAATCTTCAAGGCAAAAACAATTGCCGCAAGCTCCAAATCATGGGTGGGGTAATTCTTTTCATGAGTTCTCAATCTGTCTTGAGGCATACGCCACAACCTTACCATTTTGCATCAAAACACCTCCTAGCCCCATTTTAGACGCATCGCAATATACAACAAAAGGCTCTCCAGATTTGGGTAATGTCAAAGCGGTGATGTTGTCAACCTTCTTTTCAATTCTTGGAAACTTTCTTCACATTTGGAATCCCACACAAAAGCCTTCCCTTTACAAGTTAATTGAGTTAGCGGAAGTGCCAACTTTGAAAACCCTCAATAAACCTTCTATAATATCCCGCCAATCCAAGGAAACTTCTAATCTCAAGAATCGACTTAGGAGCCTCTCCATTCGCATCACCGCATCAACTTTGGATGGATCTACCGCAATCCCATCACCAGAAATAATATGACCTAGAAAGCTCACTTCCTTCAACCAAAAGTCACACTTTGTTAGTTTAGCATACAACTTTTTCTCTTTCAACACTTCTAGTACTAACTTCAGATGCTCTGCATTATCCTCTTCGGACTTGGAGTACACCAAAATATCATCTATGAAAACCACCACAAATCGATCCAAGTAGTCATGGAAAATACGGTTCATGTACTCCATAAATACCCCTAGTGCGTTAGTGACACCAAACGGCATTACAGAATACTCATAATGTCCATATCTCGTCCTGAATGCTGTCTTCTGGAATATCCTCATCTTTCACTTTAATCGATGATAGCCCGATCTCAAATCAATTTTGCTAAACACCTTAGCACCAACTAGCTGATCCATCAAATCGTCAATTCTCGGAAGTGGATACTTGTTCTTGATTGTTACTTTGTTCAGCTGTCTATAATCAATGCAAAGCCGCATACTTCCATCTTTCTTCTTCACCTGTGATCTTGGCGCTCCCAAGGTGACACACTAGGTCTTATGAACTTCTTCTCAAGTAAGTCCTCCAACCGACTCTTCAACTCGAGATAATTCGGATGCGGACATCCTATATGGAGCCATGGACACGGGTCTAGTGCGTGCACAAGATCAATACCAAACTCTACTTCTCTTCTTCAGTGGCACATCCGGAATTTCGTGAAACACTTCAGAAATTCACGAACTATTGGCAACTCTTCAATCTTAGCTTGGCTCTCCACGGACAATGATGCCATCAATGAAAACAACCTTAGCTTCCTCCTTCAAAACTCTATGCATTTGACCGGAATGTAACAATGCGATTCTTCCTCCTTAGAAGAAGGAAAGCTCACGGATCTACTAGCACAATTGATATGTACTTGGTTATCAACTAACCAGTCCATACCAAGAATGATGTCCAACCCTCCTAAAGGCAAGCAAATAAGATCAACAAGAAACTCTCTGCCAAAGACTGACAGAGGACATCTAGCACACATTAGGGATGTAGTTACTGAACCTTTGGCTGGGGTATCAATAACCATGTCCCTTCTCATTGTAGACAAAACAAGACCCAGTTTTTCAGCACACAAGGCAGCAATGAAAGAATGTGTAGCACCAGTATCTACTATAGCAATCAAAGGAGTACCATTAATAAAACAAGTACCTCTAATCTCGTTGTCTCCCTCTGATCCTGCCAAAGCAAACACCTTACCCTTAGCTTTCTCTCTCTTAGGCTTAGGACATTTAGTGCTAACATGTCCCACTTCACTACAGTTGAAACAAACCACTTCCTTCTTCTCACAGGCAGTAGACTTGTGGCCCCTCTGACCACACTTGTAGCATCGAACCTCCGTACACTCACTGCTCCTATGGCCAGGTTTCTTGCAAGCAAAGCACACAATACCCATGACTTCACCTCCCCACTAGAACCTTTGCCTCCACTCGCCTTCCATTTCCCTTTGCCCCACACACATCATATGGTTTTCCCGGAATTGAGCATTCTTTTCTCTCTTACCATCTGTATAAAGCAAAGATTATCCTCCTCATAAATTCTACACTTGTCCACTAGCTTGGCAAAGTCTCGAATCTCCTGGTATCCAATGGCTTTCTTAATCTCTGGCTGCAGACCATTCTCAAACTTCACACACTTGGAAAATTTTGAATCAGCTTGGTTGTCATAGTAAGGGCAAAACTTGACCAACTCTTCAAACTTTGCTGCATATTCAGCTACGGACTTGTTTCCTGTTTCAGTTCCAAAAACTCTACCTCCTTTTTAGCACGCACGTCCTCCGGATAATACTTCCTTGTGAACTCCTCTTTGAATACCTCCCAAGTAATTTCCTCATCCGCAGCTTCAAGTCTCTGTTTCTTTCTCATCCACCAATCATCTGCTTCCTCTTTCAGCATGTGAGTCCCAAACTTCACCTTTTGTGCTGGGGTGCACGCCATCACACGGAAGATTCGCTCAATTTCCTTGGCCAGTCGGTGCTCCATGCGGATCATATCTACCTTTGAAGGTAGGTGGGTTCTCACGTTGAAAAGTAGCCAACTTGCGATCCTCAGCATCTTCTCTACCACCCCTCTGCTCCCCATGCTTTGTGCTATGGCTTGCAGAAAGCCTCGCCCTAAGCAAAGATCAATCCTTCGGGCCATTCTCAACCTAACAACTGCAAAGCATTAACATTCGTTAAGAACAATTAACACTACCTAGTTGTCATAGATACTATGATGCAGACACACTTGGCCGGGACAGGCCGAAGCGCTCGATACCACTAATGTAACACCCCCTTATATTAAATACTAGTTCAATTAATTCAAATCAGAGTTTTTCGAAAACTTTTCCACGCACCTCAAAGAGGGTGGTACATTCAATAAAACATCGTCACGACATAAAAATATATCAAACACATCAAGTGCATAACATCCACATCATAATCAAGTGGGTTAAGACCCATCCAAACCTGTTTAGTGTTTCTGATAATCCGAGAAATAGTTTGTACGCAGTGGAAATAAAATGGAGTTCAACACATCCAAGACATAATCCGGAAACAGTGAAATACATAGCATAATATAGAAATGAAGAATACTAGATGGTGTGTGAAATAAGCATGTGCAAGTATACACAGTCACAAACAAGTAATAAAGAGTAAGTAAAGATCGTTCCCACGAGGATTGACTAATTTTTAATGTGTTTGTTTAGCATAGGTAAACTAGTGTGTCTACAACTATTGAGAGATTTGTGGTTGGTTTTGGAATATAGAAAAGCAGAATTTAAATACACTGTAGAGGATGTAATTTAAGAGAGAGTTGAGATGCTTTTACCATATGAGTTCCTTGTGAGAATGTTGTCTTTGTCTTTCGGTGTTTGAGCACACGGTGCTTGATCACTTAGTGTAGATACATCAGTTAAGGGTGATTGTACAAGCTCAATAAACCCTTGTTTTTTTGCAAGATGCAGTAAAGGGCAAGTGTGTCAAACTCCTCGCCTCCTTTCAAGTGGTTCAAGTTGCTAAATACTTTCCCTTAGTAAAACCCCACACATGAACAAAGACTATGCTAATTACTTTTGAATTAGCATGGAATTACTAAAGTGACTTTGTGGAAAACAAATTTCTCATCAAAGACTTAAATAAACACTTGCCTTTGCTTCTAGTTCTTGAGATCTAGTTGTAAGTCAATCTCTTGTAAATACAACTCCCCCTTGTTCTAAGTTAACCTTAAAACAAGTTTAATTCAAGTACAAGAACTAGTAAGTGAGGCACCCTTTTGGACAACACAATAGTTCTCACGAGTTCATCATATGACTAGAGCATCCCAACTAAGGAATTTAGCTCATCATCGTCCACATAAAGTAATTAAACAAAGCAAGTAAAGAAAGCATTGTAAATAACTTGGAAATGTAAATTGCTTAAAAGTAAATTGCTTGAATGGACAAGTCTTGCAAGAAAGTAAATTGCTTGATTGGACAAGTCTTGCAAGAATTTAAATAACAAGAAAGTAAATAAAGAGTAAGATGAAGAACATGAAATAAGAACTTAATATTAATGAAGAACACTTGACTCTCAACTAGGAAGAAGTGAAGAATAGAGATGTCAATTCCTTCTTACCTTCCTCTTAAGTTTAGAGTAATCAAAGTGAAGTAAAAAGACTTGGAAATAAAATGAAGAACAAGATGAACTTTAATCTAAAACTACTATTGTATCTATATGGTATTAGTCGTATATCTATATTTTTTTCTTATTTTTTACAAGAGATGAAAGAGTCCTATTTATAGAAGTAGGAGATTTCCTTCCATGGAGGGTTTTCTTTGTCTTCAAGTATTTGACTTCTTTGCTTGCTTGTGAAGTTTTCTTTGACCATCATGTGACTTATCCTAGTTATTTTGCAGGTGTCAATTGTTGTCACTTTGAATGGGAAACATTCCTTTGAGTGGGAAACATTCCTTTTGAAGGGGTCCAATTAGTTGATGACATTTGGCTTGGTGTAATGATGATGTTTGTTGTTTTCATCCTATAGATGACTTCTTTGGTAACTTGATAATTGATTCCATGTGATCACCGAGCTAGTAGGAGAGGCGTGAGGCTCTTTAGAACGAAATCAATTTGAGGTGCTTCCAATGTGGGGTCTTGTGCTACTTGCTTCATTTGCATGCTTTGGTGCTTAAACACTCGATGCTTAAGCACTTAATGCAAAATCACAAAATCTGCAAAAGTACTCAACAAACATATCAAACATACCAATTTGTATATAAATTGAACTTCTATCTCCTTGATAATGTATTTTATGATTTTCATCTCTTTTTATTGTATTTACAAGTTTATTGCATTGGTTTCAAACATTTATCTAAGTAAAAGACTATGAATAACTCTATATAAAATAGAGTTATCACTAGAGCCCCATCCCCCGGTGTTACTATCAGAGCTGACTCAATAATCCCAAGAAGGCAGGGTACCTTCACTCAGAATCACCTGCATGTCGCCACGAGAGCAGGCAACATAAAATGCCAGGGTGAGTCTCTTTACATGAATAATAATAAGTAAGATAAGCCTTATATTAAGAAAGCATCTAGCATCATCCAATCACAGACATCAAGGCATATACCAGTCGAATACAATATC
Organism: Oxytropis ochrocephala; assembly: GCA_020916435.1. Lineage (NCBI taxonomy): Eukaryota > Viridiplantae > Streptophyta > Magnoliopsida > Fabales > Fabaceae > Oxytropis > Oxytropis ochrocephala. The sequence continues at coordinate 19,214,077 of CM037093.1, forward strand.
AAGAAGTAACAATAGAGGATTAAATAGGCATTAACAAGCATTCAATGAGAGTATGAATTATATGCATGTGTGCAATATGCATGTGGATCCATAACCACCATAATAACCCCGTCGGGCAACCACCTTGTTTGGCGAAAGCCACCCACCATGTTTTTAGCGAAGCCATACCACCTTGTTTTTATGCATATGAGGTATGTGACGCCATGACAAATGCATCACAACACAATAAAATATATCGCATCAATTATTACCCACCTTGTTTATTAACCACCTTGTTTATTAACCACCTTGTTTGGCCTAAGCCCACATCATTTAAACCACCGTGTTGGCCGAAGCCCACATCATTTGTTAACCACCATTTTATCATGTTCTCACCATCACACCCCATCTATTAAATTAAATCCCACCCAAGACCATAACACCTCATAAGGACCTTTTCCACACTTAAGGACCATTTAGACCCACCATACATTAATTTTTAGCACCTAAAGATTATTTTGACGCATTATGAATTAATTTGGTACCTAGGGACTTACGTTGACATACTCGACTTAATTGGATCTTGAGGACTATTTTATCACTCCAAGGATTAATTTAATTCTTAGGGACTATTTTGTCGCACCAAGGATTAAATTAATTCTTAGGGACTAAACATGTCACCTAGATCCCAATCAAGTACCCAAGGCGCCAAGGGCAGCCACTTTGGCGCCCTATGCTGCGCAACACACTCACACACTGCACATTACGCACTCACAGGCGCCAAGTTTCTAGGAAACTGGCGCCCCTTGCACACCTTCCTGCCCTGTCACCTCACCAGGCGCCAAATTCCTAAGGAATTGGCGCCCCTGCACATGCATCATGCCACAGACTTGAACACAGGCGCCAGATTCCTAGTGAATTGGCGCCCCCTGCACAGACACAACTCAAGGCGCCAAGTTTCCTGGCATTTGGCGCCACCCCTGCACAGAATATCCTGCCACCAACCAACAGCACCCCTGGCGCCATTTTGCCTAGCAAATGGCGCCCCTGCACAAGCACAACCACCAGCCCAGAATTTCAGCCCCTAGGCGCCATTTGCCTAGGCATTTGGCGCCCCCCCATCAAACACCCTCACCCAAAACACTTCAAATCAATTTTCTCTCCAACAATTTATTTATCACTTTAATAAACACCCTTTTTAAACACTAATTCAACATCATTAGTTCATCATACCCACATACTCATGTTCATGGGGCCATCTCCTCAAAAGCACATAACATGTATAATTTCACACTTCACATTTCCACATTAACAACAACATGGTATTGTCACAACAAGCATTTCATATATCAACCAACATATCATCACATCAAGTTCACACAACAATTCATTCCTAGAGCTATTCTACCTATAAAACATATCCTACAAATTATCATAAATGCAATAGAGAGTCCCCTAACCTTTCTCAAGCTTGGAACTTCAATCCTACACCAAGAACCACAAGAATGGAGTATTTTTCCAACCTCCTAGCTCTTTGAAAACAACACGTGGCCCTCCTACTCCTTGGTTAAAACGCAACAAGCAACAACAATGGAGGAATAAGACACTAGAACTTAAGGAAATGGAACAAGGAGAAGAAATAGGAATGAATAGGGCTAAGAGCTTCACTTACCAACACAAAACTTGAGAAAAGTTCCTTCCTTTCCTCAACCTCAAGCTGAACGTGGGTTTCCTCCCTTTGGGTATCCATGGAAAAATTCAAAATACAAGGAATGAGCTCATGAAACCTAGGGAAATGGAACATGGAAGAGAAATGGAGAAGATTGAGACCAAGAATGCACTTACCCACCAAGAATCCAAAGAAAAGCTTCCACCTTTCTCCTCCCTCTCCTTTCGCCGTGGTTTGTCTTCTCCTCTCTCTCTACTTTCCTTCGTTGCTTTCTCTCTTTCAAATGAGGGTTTGGTTACTTTAGTTTAGGACCCCTACCCTTTATGACTACTATTGGGCCTAAATAATGGCCCTTGTGCCTTATTCTCCACTCCCATTATTAATTCATCCCACCTCCTGTAAATAAAATAAATCCAACTTAGTAACTTATTTAAAATGAATTAGACCCCTTTTAGGTAAAATAAACTCAACTTAATTAATTAATTTAATTAAGTGTTGCAAGCCTTAAATAACTTAATTAATTAAATAATTAAATTATTTTGGGCGTTACAGAGACCAACTGAGAAACATCTTTTAGCAATCAAGAGAATTATGAAGTATCTCAAGGGAACTTGTGAAATGGGATTACTGTACAAGCAAAAACCAGAACAACAGATCAAAGCCTACTGTGACTCTGATTATGCAGGAGATTTAGATGATAGAAAGAGCACCTCAGGGTTTGTGTATCTTCTAAGTGATGCTGTTGTGTCCAGCTGGTCCTCGAAAAAGCAACCTATAGTCACTCTTTCAACCACTGAAGCAGAGTTTGTCAATGAGCTAGGTCTTGAGCAAGAAGAATGTCTAAGCATGCGGTGTGAGATAATGACTCTACCATGTTGTCAAAAATCCCGGTTTTGCATGGTAGAAGCAAGCACATAGACATTAGATTTCATTTCCTAGGAGATATGTGCAGAGATGGTAAACTTGAACTGGTGTTCTGTGCTTCACAAGATCAAGTTGCAGATATCATGACTAAAAGTGTGAAGAATGAGACCTATGTGAGATTTAGAAGAGCACTTGGAGTAGTGTCTCTACAAGAAGTTGAAGAATTGCAGAACTGATTGAAGATTGCCTCTGCTAGCTGCTGTCCTGCATCTGCTGAATGTGTTTTGTCTTTGTAGTAAACTGATACTGATACAGTATGCAGTTTAAGAGAAGGTGTAAAGAATAGTAGGTGTTGTTAGTAGTTTTTGTATATTTTGGGCCTTAAGTCATTTAGCCCATTTCTGTCTTGACCCATTTGTGGGATTGTAGCTTAGCAAGTTCATTTAACAGAGTCAGTTATAGTCTGTTATAACTGAAGCACTTTACCTTTGTATATAAGCTACGATTTCAGTAAATGAAGAGTAAGATTGCAGCACATTGCTCAATCTTAGCAAATTGTTCTCTACAAAATCACCAGATATTTGGTAGTTACTAGCAGAAAATAAGTGTAATATAAAGACAACCAAAACATAAGATTCAAAAAATTGGGACTACAAATGAGTCGTCGTGTATTGAAAAACAAATAAGCATGGAGAATATTCAGGGTTCAATCATAGTTTCTTCAACGATAAACTTATACCTCCATACTCATTTAATAAACTTGAATTTTGTTATTCTTTGGTCAAATTCAGCTTGACTGATTTTGATGAATGATTATCCCAGATTTTTTGATAAATAATAAACCCACATTTGAAGGTTGTTTAATGGATTTCAGTGTGTCTTAATCATTCTTAAGAGGGACGACATGAAGAAAAAGAGAGTGATTGAATTTTTAAATTTTAACAAAAATATAACAAAACTCTATTTGTTTTACAGCAATACTAAATAACAACAACTCTAATTAAAAATGGTTTTCAAAATTTAACAAAATTCTATTTTTATCTCTAGAACGAAATTATCTCAACTTATTTAATGGAGTTTCTGGAATTATTTTAATCTGCGAGATCATTTTTAATAATCTGTTAAGAATATACGTAACACACAAGTCTAAATTACAGACACACCAAATATTATCTTTACAAAAAAATACCTCAAATTTGTTAAATAATCTAGATATACAATCAGATTCAAATAATGAATATTTATTTGTTTTGAATATAATCTCATCCCAATATATACATGTGATGTTGAACACATAAAATTGATTACAATTAATTATAAATTTTGTCCACAAATAAGTACTTCATATTTAATGTCTATCAGATATTTAGATCGCATTTAATATATATATATATATATATATATAATCATGAACACCATGAAAGTAACTGTTTTGTCTTATACTATAAAATAAATTATAGTATTTTTATTTTTTTGACACAAAATTATATTTTTCCCCTTCTTTAATCAATATTTATTTGCTCTGAATATAATCCCATCTCAATATATACATGTCATATTGGACGCAAAAATTTATTACAATTAATAATATATTCACAAATAAATACTTCATATTTAAAGTCTATCATATGTTTACATGACATTTTAATATACATAAAATTAATCATAACCACCATGAAAGTAACTACTTTGTATTATACTATAATATAAATTATAGTATATTTATTTTTTTTAACACAAAATTATCTTTTGTTTTCTTTTTTAACCAACAAAAAAAATATACCTTATTTATAAATGTTCTAAAAAAAATTATAATGTAAGTATCATTTTTTATTAACAAGTTACATGATTTATTGTTACTCAAATTCGTAAATTTATTAATAATTTGATTGAATTCTTATACGTTTGTTAATACATTTTTCCCTGTTTCTTAAATGATACTATTTTATATAACAATAAATAGAACAATATTTCACGTGCGTCGCATGTGTTTCATACTAGTTATACCTAAAATATTAACTAATTAAATTGTATAAATGTTGTGTGATCACAAATCATAACCGATTTGGTCTAATAAGCAATAATAAGCTGAATAAATTGAATTGCTTGAATTGTATTAATGTGGATTGATGAGAGATCAGCAACTCATCAACAATTATAATATGGTCAACTTTGACAATTATTGCGAAGCAAATAGCAAGGGATCTGCGCAAAAATAGATATGCCTTTGTTACAGACAGTCAATTACATATTAATGCCATTAAGTCAAGGAGCACAATTTGTAACTGTCCGAATTAATTGTGTCTTAAAGTGAAATTAAGCAGAAATTGTTATATGATTAAATCGAATTAATGTTGTTGACTGACAGCCTAAGATTGATTTGGTGGAATTTTGAAGAAAATCAAGATTCCAATCAGAAAAATAATTATAATAGTGATTTGAAATCACAATTATTAATGGGAATTAAAAAATACAATATTGGGTCCAAACTGATTATAGTTGTGCTTTGAATAGAATCAGAATCTTGATTATAATTGTGATTCCAAATCAAAATTATAAATGTGATTAAAAAACAGTTGGCAACCCTTTGTTTTTGTTAGCGGCGGCTCCCTTTTTGTTTTTGTTAGCGGAAGGCCTTGCCGGGTTGGTTAGGAAGGGTGAGGAGGCCGAGTGTTTGGAAGGGTTTAAGGTAGGCGATAATTTGTTAATCTCTTGTTGCAATTCGCCGATGACACGATCTTTTTATGTGATGGAAGTGATAAGAGTGTGTGGTGTCTAAAGGCTATCCTAAGGAGTTTTGAGTTAGCATCGAGACTCAAAGTTAATTTTGCGAAGAGTAATGTAGTTGGATTGAATTTGGATGAGAGGGTGGTGAGTGGTGTATCATCTTTTTTGGCTTGTAAAGTAGGAACGGTACCTTTCAAATTCTTAGGTGTTCCGGTTGGGGCGAATCCTAGAAAGGGATCTTCTCTACCTCTATACATGTTCTCTATGTTCAAGGCTCCAAAGAAAGTCATTGGTGAAATCAATAAAATTCAAAGGCGGTTCCTATGAGGTGGTGATGAAGAGAAGAAGAGAATGGCTTGGGTAAAGTGGGAACACATATGCAAACCGAAACATATGGGAGGCTTGGGGATTAAGGACCTCAATGCGGTTAATATTTCTCTTGTTGCAAAATGGAGGTGGCGTCTTTTGATAGGCGACGAAGATGCATTGTGGAAGCGGGTGTTGGTCAGTAGGTACGGGGTAACAAAAGCATGGAGTGGTGAATTACCTGTTGTGAAAGTAGCAAGGAAAATGTCGTTATGGTGGCATGACTTACTGTTATTGGGGGATGGTTTTCAATTTGGAAAGTTGTTGGTTTAATAGAGTAACAAAATTGGCGGGAAACGGAGACAAGATTAAGTTTTGGACCGATAAGTGGATAAGTACTACCCTCTATTTGAGGCCTGTTCCCCAGCGGTGATGGGCTGCATGTGGTGGGGAGGAATGGACGGGGGCTGAGATGGGAAAATGGGAGGAATCGGTGTGGCTGTGGGACTGGGAAAGGCTCGGGTATGCTGGTGTAGCAGAAACCAAGAGTGTTTACGCGATGGCGATTCTGCTGCGTGCGATTCGACCTTGTAAGGAAGCTCCAGACCGATGGATATGGCTTCCTGATTCGATCCGCGGTTTCTGATTAAGTCACGCTTTCGAGTGGGTGAGTAATCATCAAAGAGAGGTGGTGTGGTGAATGATGAGTTGATAATTCTTTGCATGTAAAGAACTATGGAGTGTGACTTGCTTTCAAAGGCGTTGGTGTTTGGTTGGAGGCTCTTACTAGATAAATTGCCTACGAGGGAGAACTTGTACAAGCGAAGGATCCTCATGTCTCCGTATGAATTAAGCTGTGTTTTCTGTTTTAAGGAGTTGGAATCCTGGAACATGTCTTCTGCAAATGCGATGTGGTTCGTGCGGTATGGCGTGGGATTTTCTCGTGGCTAAATATTGATGGAGGAGGTGGAACCGATGTGACTCAACTGCTCATGGAGGTGAGTAGGGAGGTTCATGGCAGTAAGAAGAGAAAGGTTCAACATATCTTTTGGGTGGCAACAATGTGGCAAGTCTGGTTGGCTAGAAATAGAACTATATTTCAAGGTGTAGTGGCAAATGTGAACTCAATTGTAAATTCAATTAAATATGTGTCATGGGCTGTTATGGGCACAACCAACATGCAATATTGTTTACACGATCGTAAATGCAGTGTCGATCTTCCTATAACAATCACCATCCCAAGAGATTTCCCAACCGCACGCACCCAAGTCAGCAGCTCCTCACGAGTAGGAAATAACTGAAATTCAATGACTAAGTGTCAGTTACATAATTTGAATAGTTCCCTAAAATTAAAACAACTAATACATTCTCACCGTATCAGTTTGGAACGAACTAGTAAAGTCTTGGGATTCGACGGCGTCGATTGACATGTCAATCTGCGGACGATTGACATCTCATTTGCTAAAGTTGACAACTCAATCGCTCCAGATGCTTCCTCATTTTCATCCATTTAACAAAAAACCTACCACGAAGAAGTACGCAATCGATTCTTTGTCATACGCTGTTCGAGCGGCGCTCATGCGCAACGAGTTCGAATGAAGGCTGTCGAACAAATCAAATTCACACCCCGATTAACACTGTTGAACACGTTCATGCGAACATGTTCGAACGACTCGCATTCTGGCGGGCGCGTTTGCGAGAAAAAAAATGGCGTAAAAAACTCAAAACAAAACAAAAATGGAAAATGTATGGTAGGGTTATTACCTTGAGGTAGTTGCCAATGTTGGGTAATTAAATGGGAGTGAATGATGAAGGTGAGGATGGGTGGGTTTTGGAGTGGAGAGAGGGGAGGTTTGGGTGTTGGAGAGAGGGGAGGTTTGTTGTTGGAAAGAAGAGGGAGAGGGGTAGAGGGGAAAATTGAATTGTAAGTGGGGTTAGTTTGGTAAATGTGTAGGATGAGGGGGTGTGTTTTGAGTAGGAGGGGGTGTGGGAAAAGTAAAAGCCTTAATAATATGTTTGCTTATTAAAAAAAAGTTGGCAACGTCACAAAAAAGAGGACCTTGCACCCTTAAATATTTCTGTGCATTGATTTGTAATTAATGATATCAATGTGATTATAATTGGCAACAGTGCAAATCAAAAAAATTATCATTTTTCAAATCTCACAATTACAACATAAAAGCCATTGGGTAAAACGTATTCTCGTGATATGGATCGTAATTAACCTAATAGTACACGGCATTCCAACAACTGTCATGTAACTAAAATAAGAGTGAATCAGAATAAGGGTTTTATTTTTTACACACCCCTCATCATCAATCTCACCCCCATAATATACGTTTTGGACAAAAATGCCCTGGGAATATATAAAATTTGGAATTACGCGAGAGAATTGGTAATTCGGAAGAGAAAAAAGGATTTCGGAATTACCAAAAATTGAGGTAATTCCGATTCAAAAAAATGTGAACCGGAATTACCTCAATTTTTGGTAATTAGAAATCTTTAACTCTAGGAATTACTTAGTTTTGAAGGTATTTAGAAAAAGAAAAAAATTAATTAAAAACAAATTAAAATTAATTAAAGACGCGTTTTCGATCACAATTTTATTAATTTGTGCATTGATCATCCCATTAATTGACTCTCAACTTTTGCATAAATCACCACCATTAATTGGTCTTTAATGCTTCAAGACTTTTGGATGCTTTCACTCCCAATGACACATATGCTCCCCAATAATCGACTCGTCCTTGCTAAACTTACCAAATATATTTGCTCCAAACAAAGTCTTATGAGGCTCGTGATTGTGAATCCCATACACCACTCTCACCTTCCAATCGTAACTAGGAGGTAACATTGGTTTAGCTTTCAATTGAAACCTACAACCACATCTTTTCGAACTCTTGTATCTCTGTGAGAACACCCAACATCTACTCGATTGTATGTGCTCGTCTCTCACGACCATAAACAACCTTGTTCTTTTTTTCCCTTTCCCATTCTCCGTCGTCTGTTTGAACAATAACCACAATGACTCTGTTCGCTTTCCCAAAGTATCTCTAACCCAACATGTCATTGCATCACGAGTGGGAAATATCTCGGATGTAGTAACGCATGCGGTTAAATCGTAATAACCATCTATTTAAAACAAAATTTAAATGTTAAAAAAAAATTCGGAAATACCTTTTTAATAGGTATTTCCGGTTCTATTTTAATGAACCGGAATTACCAAAAAAAAAGATATTTCCGAAAAAAATCTAATTTAAAAATACAAAATTTCGGAATTACCTTTTCTGGAGATAATTCCGGTTCAAAAATTGTGAATCGGAAATACCAATTTTCTGCGCTAATTCCGGTAAAATCACCTCGAAAATTTCGGAAATACCTCTTTTTTTTGGTAATTCCGGAATTTTTTTTTTTTATGTAGGTCCGGTTCGTTTTTTTTAAATGCCAGGGGCATTTTAGGCATATTGATACTTATGGGGGTGGGATAGATGATTAGGGGGGTGAAAAAATTAAAACCCTCAGAATAAATCACAAAACGTCTTAACCTTTTTTAAATTTGAATCGAAAATATTTCACTTAATTGTTTGGGACTGAAAATTATTTGGGCTTCGTGAATTATCTGTGTCCATTGACAGGTACAATAAATATTAAAGGCTTAGTCACAGCACAACAATACTGTCAGACTACCAATCGGATATATTAGTTAGAGAACTGAGTAGCATAACACAACGTATAGTTGTTATGTTCAATGCTGTTGGGCATAACAAGTAGCCTAACAAAACATGTCAGACTACCAATCGGATATATTAGTTAGAGACTCTATAGTTTTCCATCTATTTGCACCAAAAATTATCAGAAACTATTTCTAATCAAATTATTAATGTGTTTTTACAATGGTTATCACCCATATCGTAAAAAATGTATTACCCTTTGCCATAAAAAAAACAAGACAATTGTACTAACAAAAAGCGAATTCTTCAATAACCAACTCAATTTGACAACAATTACATTAGCCAGCGGTGGAAAGCCTTTGTCATGTTGTTGTGAGTCGATACTAATTATATTATATTTACGGATCAAATTAGGTCCACGGTTCTTTACGATAAATTATTTGATGTGTGGAACCCTCGATGTGTGATATATATATATATATATATATATATATATATATATATATATATATATATATATATATATATAGAAATTCCTAAATATTATAATTTATAATTCCTAATACAATTCTAATGGGAATTTTAGGAGATTCACAATTTATAATCATATAAACGACAAAAACATAAAACTAAGTACTTTCCCTTAATGACCAATTTGGGGACTATTACTCACGATGTCATGTATACCAATATGGATACCAGTATTTTTATATATGTCAACATCAAACTTTTCAAAATATAACAACACTCTATTTGGAAATTTTAGTCCCCATAGTTTTAAATTGCATCTTTGGTCCCTCAAATCTATAAAATTATTTGTGTTTTTGGTCCCTAAAAATCTTAGATTTTGGGAAAATGGAAGACTGCACAACCCATGATTTTTTGGGACGAACAATCGAACGAAAAACTCCAAAGACTAAAACTGTCAAATTGAGAAAATTGGGCGAGAAAATTTGAGGAGTAAAACAAAAGGATCAAACTCGTCAAGCGAAGAAAGTTGATTGGACCAAAAGTATATATAATTAAACATTATATTTTTCCACCTCATAAAATTTAAGCTAGCTTCATCTTTGACCATTCTATTAAACTTGTAGCAGCACGGGTTGGGAATCCAGCATTTGAAATTAAGTGATCATGTTGTAATGTTTAAAGTTGGTATATTTTAAATTCTTTCTGAACTCTTTCTTCCTCTGCATGATACATCACTAAAGTCTAGTTGTGTTGCTACTAGAGGATCATCAGAACAAAATCAAGTTGTAGATTCTATCGAAGGAGTTGACGGAGTGTACTCGAGTGTAGACGGATTGTCGAGTGGCGGATCAGGGACCATGATCGGGGTTCAAATTTTTAAATACACAATTTGCTAAAAATATAATTAAAAAAGCGTAATATCTTTAAATAAATAAATCATACATTTCATAATTGTCTCTACGTGATTTCATATTCGAAATCGTTGAATAATAAGCTCGGGTTAATTTTATTGAATACATCACTCTCAATGTATGTCACTAGACGATCGTTCATCCATGTATCCCCCCATCCGGTTCACGCAACCTACTCTTGAGAATATTCAGAGAAAGCTCTTTCTACGGTTGTTGTGTGTGAGCAAAATCGGTGTCATCTTCAAAAGGAGATAAGCGAATAGATACACATTATGTCTTCCATTTTCAACTAACGTCTCCAAAAGTTCTTGGATTCCTTTCAAAGAAGAAAATTCAACACTCTGCGCATATTGATGATGTAATCGTCTAGTTGACGATCAAGCACTACTAACTGACATGGAGATAACTCATCTGGATAAAAACTTGCAAATTCCATCAACTTTGCCTTATTAAAAACAGATAACAATTTAGATGGATCCAAAGAAGCCAAACAAAGGAGTAATTGAGTATTAATCTCACCAAAACGGTCATTAAGTTCCTGAAGCTGCATGTCTATCACAGTATAACATAACTCAACACGATAATGATGCTTTGCTGTAATGCCTCTTGGGTTACGTATTGATTGCCCCTTAACAAACACATCTTCCATAGCAGGAACACTAATAGATTTCTTATTGAAAAATGAATTTACTTCTTGCAATAAAGACTCCCATCCATCATTTCTGAGTGTTTCAAACCTCTCCTTTGTAATGTTAACCAAGTTCATAGCATTCAGAATGTCTTCATCTTTCCTTTGTAATGCTTGTGACAATTCATTTGAAATAGCCAATACATCTCTCATCAAATGCAAGTAGAATACCAAATCAAAACTTTGTAACAAAATTAAAAGACCAGTTGCTTCACCTTTTACCGGCTGAGGAGTACTGTCTACTTTCATAATCTCAAGAACATCAATAATAGCAGAGAACTTCAATACTATATTAATCAAAGTGGCATAATGAGAACTCCAACGAGTATCAGCAGGTCTTTTAAGATTTGTTTCTTGATTAAGTCCCTGCCCACTAGAAATTTCTCCTATGCATAATGCCTCTCTAAGACGTTTCAATTGTTTTTCACGAAGCATGTCAACTCGCTTGCAAGATCCCCCAACAACATTCATTAACTTGGAGACTAAATTCAAAAATAAGAAAACATCACCATGGTCTTCAGCAATAGCAACTAATGTAAGCTGTAATTGATGAGCAAAACAATGGACATAAAAGGCACATGGATTTTCTCTTAAAATCAAACTTTCCAGGCCATTAAATTTCCCATTCATGTTGCTAGCACCATCATAACCTTGTCCACGGATTCTTGACATACTAAGTCCATGTTTACAAAATATTTCTTCAATTGCTAATTTCAATGATGAAGCGGTGGTATCCTTAATATGAACTATGCTTAGAAAGCGCTCAACAATACTTCCGGTTTATTAACATAACGCAGAGCAAGTGCCATTTTTCTTTAGTTGATATGTCACGAGCTTCATCAACAAGATCAATAGCAAAGAATTCATCGCCAATATCGCAATAATAGCATTAGTAGTTTCTAATGTAGCGGCATGGGCAATATCTTTTTGGATTGTTGGAGCGGTTAATTGATGGTTTTCAGAGCATTATCCAAAACAACGCTCCTTATCAAATCATTGGGCATGGAAAGAAATTTAAGAAGCTCAAGAAAGTTACCTTGATTGGTGGAAGTCGTTGACTCATCATGACCACTTAAAAGCTAATCCTTGTTTTAAGAGCCAACGAACACAATCAATAATAGCGATTAAAGCGTGTTCGATATATGTTCTTGACTTTGTCGAATGCCTAGAAATTGCGGTGTCAATATGTTGATTTTGGTTCATCAAGTCTTGACATTTCTTGAATGCAATGTTATGAGCACTATTAGGACCTCTAACATGAGCGAGATCTTATCTTTCTTGTTCCAACTGTTGAATCCTCGGTGACAAATGTATCACTGACCCCCTTGTTTTCCATAATCGGGCCTAAAGAGATAACAATGCAAACAATATGCAGCATCTTTTTCAATGTTGTACTCTATCCAATTTCCTAATTCAGTGAACCATGCTCGAGAAAATCTTCTCTTTGAGCTTCCAATACTTCTTTGTGGAAAGTTGTGATTCTTAGGTTGACACTGGCGCTTTTTGCAAATACGCTCTCGTATCTTATCTTGATCGTTCGGATGATATGTCGCAATTTTTCTTCGCAATCCAGGATCCGGCGACAACTCTTCTAAATTAACTTCAACACATGGCTCGTTTTGTGATCTTGATCCACATTCATCAATTGATGGCCTTGGTCTCTTTACTAAAAATTTATCCATTTGATGACCTAATTTAAATTCAAACACACTAATACAACTATTAGAATTAAGCTAATACTAATTACCAAAATAATATATCAAAACAATGGGATTTCAAATTTCCCCAAATTAGAAATTAAACACCCAAAATCAGAAATTAGACAATCAATTTATCAAATTTCCCCAAATCAGAAATTGAAGAATTAGGGTTTTCAATTTTTCCCAAATCAGAAATTTAACAATTAGGGTTTTCAATCAAAGAAGAAATTATCCAAACAATAAAAAAATTAAATAAGAAATTATCCAAACAATCAAAGAAAAAATTATCCAAACAATCAAAAAATTAAAGTATGAACTACTAATCTACTATTACTAACCTCTATAACCTGAGTGAGCGTGAGTGAGAGGTCCAAAATAGATTCAGAGATTGAGATGAGAGATTCAGAGAGATGAGAGACCGTGAGAGAGATGAGAAGCGTGAGAGAATAGAGATGAGAGGCTCTGAGAGAGATGACATGCGTGAGAGATGAGAGGCTCTGAGAGAGACTGTGACTGTGATTGTGAGAGAGTGAATGAGAGATGCGTGAGAGAGACCGTGAATGAAGTTTGGAATTTGGGTAAGTGAAGTTTGGGTCTTTGGTGCAAATAGGTGCAACATTTGGGGTATTGGAATGGAACAATTTAAAAAATTCAGTGGTGTCAAAAAAAGGAAAAAAATTGGGGGTTCAACTGAACCCTTCAACCGTATGTGGGTCCACCCCTGCGGACTGTACTCTGAGAGTCTCATTGTCATCGCTCAAGACCTTTCTGATGACCAGAGGCGCTTGGGGAACCTCCTTGGTAGTACACATGCCTCCTAGGAGACTGGTCTTCTCTGGTTATAAACACGAAAGCATTAATATAATCATAAGCAACACCATGTTCCTCAACCCTCCAAAAAGTAGCATGATATTGCCTCACGTTCATACAAGGCATTCTTCAAGCGATACCACCACATTGTGATGAGGGCTCTGTACAGACCGGGTATATCCTTTGAAGAGATCCTCTATTGTCAAAATAGCAAAATCATAATAGGCATTATTATGCAACACACAATAAAACATGACTTCATAAGTTGAGTCGAAAACAAAAAACATGACTTCATAAGGATCGATTGTAGCAATAATTAGCAACACAAATGTAACGAATCACAAATCCAAAAGTACAGTACCCAATAAGAACCTAGACATGGATTAATTAAGAAAAACCTAACTACCTAAGATCTAAAATCCTAACTACCTAAAACGTAACAATATTAAAATAATAAAATATAAACTAAATTAATTGTAACAAAATATCAAATTTAACAATTTAAACTAAAATAACTAACAAATTATAAACTAAAACCTTACAATGTTAAACTAACAAAATAAAAAAATCAATTATAGAAAAATAAATATATTACCTACGACCGAGGGGATGGAGGACAATACGGAGGAAGGAGATCACAACAAGGGAGCCAAGGCAACGTTGAGGAGTGCGACGAAAAGAATGAGTGAGATTGAGAGTACGTAGAGACATGTGAAAGAACGAGGGAGACTGAGAGTAGAACATGTGAGAATGAAGAGAAGAAAGGAACAAATAACATATCTAGAGAGAGAGAGAGAGATTTATGTGAGTGAAACACTACAAAAAACATTGGGTTTAGCGAGGAAATATCGGTGCATTAAAAGCGCCCAATTAAAGTCATTAATTGCCATTAGCGAGGGCCAGGTTCGATCATTAATATCCTCCTCGCTAACACATTTAGCGAGGAAATTGTGTCGATCGCTAATTAGCGAGGGACATATCGTGGCTATTCTCTCTTAATCTTGCCGACAAAGACGCTTCCCAAATCTGACTGGCACGCTTTTCAATCTGAGTTTATTATTATTATTATTATTATTATTATTATTATTATTATTATTATTAGTATTATTATTATTATTATTATTAGTGTTGTTATTATTATTATTAGTAGTATTATTATTATTACTGTTATTATTATTATTAGTATTATTATTATTATTATAACCAAATTTTCCAGAGAGAGGAGTGAGAGTGGTGGTGGTGTGGTGGTGGTGGTGGTGGTGGTGTCATAGAGAGGGAAGGAGAAGGAGAAGGAGAAGAGTAAGGGAGAAAGAGAGTGAGATGTATGTGGTGGTGGTGGTGGTTGTGTGGTGGTGGTCGTAGAGAGAGAAGGAGAAGAGTAAGGGAGAAAGAGAGTGGTGGTGGTGGTCGTGAGATCTATGTGGTGGTGGTGGTAGTGTGGTTGGTGGTGGTGTGGTGGTGGAAGAGAATAAAATAGAGTGGTGGTGGTGGTGGTGGTGGTGGTTGGTGGTGGTGGTGTGGTGGTGGATGAGAAGAAAAGAGAAGAAGAGAGTGGAAGAGAAGAAGAGAGTAAATGAGAGAGAGTGGAGTGAAGAGAGAAGAAGAGAGAAGAAGAAAGTAAATGAGAGAGAAGAAGAGGTGGTTCGGATTATTATAAAAAAACATATGACAGTTTGCGAGGGAATTAGCGAGGGACTGCTATTTCCTGTCGCTAAATGCCACCGCAGCAGTCGCCGTAATCCCGCAAAGTGTCTTTGTCATGTCGGTCAATTAGCGAGGAACTACTATTTCGTCGCTAAATGCCTTGAAAAAGCGCAAGCATTTCGGTTTGAATTGGCGCTTGCATTTAGCGGACCGATATTCCGTCGCTAATTGCCACATGTCCGTCGCTAATTGCCACTTTTTGCGATGGACTCTTTTTCCTCGTTAATTTTTGACTTTGCGTTGACTTAATTTTCGCCATGAAAGTCCTCGCTAATTCATTATTTTTTTGCAGTGAAAGTGTTAGAGAGAAAAAGAGAATGGATAGTTCTGATTTGAGAAATAACGTATAATGCCAATTATTGTGTATAATCAGTGTTATATCTAAGACATTTTGACATTTTTTTGAAAAGATTTAACTAATATTATGTACAATTGATGTAAAATTAGTTATAACACCAGTTATTAGAATAATGGATGTTAAAAGCTAAACGCTAAATTGAAAATTATTATCAAGATAATTATAA
Organism: Oxytropis ochrocephala; assembly: GCA_020916435.1. Taxonomy (NCBI): domain Eukaryota; kingdom Viridiplantae; phylum Streptophyta; class Magnoliopsida; order Fabales; family Fabaceae; genus Oxytropis; species Oxytropis ochrocephala. Next base: position 19,230,101 of record CM037093.1, read on the forward strand.
AATTGTCACCATGTTTATGTAGGACACTGGTTTTCCCCAAAACGGGTGTTAAATCCTCAATTTTCATGTCATTCGCGTACTTGTATCACTAACAATTAATTCTTAATTTATGTTAAATTTGGTATATCCAATGCCCTCTCACACTTCCAAGAAAAGCAGGATCAAGTTTATTTTTTCCATGGGGTCATTATTGAGATGTCATTTCCCTTACTTTCCAAAGTTCTTGAATGGAATGATATTGATCAAAAGTAAAACCTAATGAAGGAACCATGTTCTCATGTAACCTAAAGTTGGAAAAAAAGCTTAACCAAGATGGGGCCAATGCTGGTAGTACCTAATACAAAAGGAGTATTATGTGGAGTATATATCGTTGTGACTGTAACTTAATTCAAGCTCAGCCTTTATATTGTCACTCTCTTATTACCAAAAATTTCAAAGAGAAAAAAAGTAAAAAGGGGGCCCCAGAAGTCGGGTGGGGGTGTAAATAGTTACTAACTCATAACACTAGGGAAAGGCATTGAACTTTTCAATCTACATTCATAGACATCATCATTTTGTTCAAGAAGTCACCTAACTTATTAGAATTGGCAGTGCAAATGTTTCTAATTAATATTATAAGAATAAAATTCAATAGGGTAAATCATGATATGTTAAAATCAACTTCTGAGAAAAAATGTAATTTTTTTTTTGCATACCTCTAAAACATACAGACCTATACAGAGAAAAATCAATTACACTAAACTAGCTTAAAACGAACTCTAAAGTTCAGTGTGAGTGGTTAATGCACTTAATCTAAAAAGACGAATATATTAGAATAGTATTTTAATCAGTTCGATTATTGGTGATGAAACAATTTGAAGTCATAATTTACTTATCAATTGCCGAACTCTAAGTTAGTTAAGACTCATTTCCCCTCGATATTAGGGCAGGGTCTAAAACCTCTAGAAAAAAAAACTAGCTTAAAACCTTATAAAACCCTTATTATTAAGAATCTTAAATGAATCTATATGAACTGCAATTTATTATGTTATTTATTTTCCAAAATTTTAAAACTAGAATGAGAATCCAATCCATACACTAAATTATATGCATCCATTTAAGAATATCCTGTATACAGTACATATACACAGAGAAAGATCATTGTCTACGCTTGTCATTTAAATATGTAGGGCTACCACGTGTAGATGATTGCATGGTAACAATGTTAGGCACATCCTCAATATATGGTTAAAAACACAGTAAAATTTCCCCTTCTTTTATTTCTATATTTTTCCTAAAAAAATAAATAAATAAAATATGATGCCGACATTTTTCCTATCTACAAAATTAATTGAAGGAGAAAAAAATAAAAATCACAAACCCAATTATTCTTCAAAATTTGAGGTGTGGGTATGTCTCCATCAAAACATTGGGGTTATAATATTCCCTTATGGGCTCACTTTGTATTTTAACCCAAATTGCTTTGTCCTTGCTTTGTTACATGAATGAGAATGGCTTCCAAATAAAGAGAGAGACATTGATGTAGCTATTTGTGCATTAAAATTGCAGCCATTTTGCACTTAGTTTATCATGCAACTTACATTAATTAAAAAAATAATAATACTAAACATGATAATTAATGGTTATATTCTACAATATTATTTAATAGGACAAGGTGACTTTAATGCCTGGGGTTTTAGCAGTGTAGGACACATAATAGTGCCAAATTGAGTTTGTTTATGACATTTATCTTATCTTACTTATATAAAAGAAGCAAACAAATCAACAAGATAGGGAAAGATCAGAGAATTATATATATATATATATATATATATATATATATATATATATATATATATATATATATATATATTTCTCTCTCTATATTAGTTTCATTCTGGTTTTTTGTTTGTTTCTTTGTGCATTTACTAATTGAATTCTCTTTTGGGGTGAAGCTCTCAATTATTTTGAGGAGGAATAGTAAAGAAGAACTATAAACAGCAATCATCTTTATTTGTAATCAATGAGCACTGAATATTATTATTTTCGCTTTTTATTGCAAATAAATGAGAAAATAAAAGTAAAAAAAAATATTGTATGTTGGATGTGGTAAAAACTTTGTTGGAATGGAAGAATCATACAGGCCGACAAATTAAAATATATGGTCAGTCAAGCTCCCCGATGTAAATTAGTCACCAGTAGAGATAGTGGATACTATTGAAAATCTCACATTTGATGTGATATGACTCGAAAAGAGTTTTGTAGCACCGAAACTTTTGGTTGAAAATGTCTCCAGTGTCTGACATGATATGTTTCGAACACCAACACTAACACTTCAATTACTTATAATTTTCAAATTAAGACAGGAGTCTACATGTCTGTTTCGTTCATAGATTATAACACGGTAAGAAGAAAAAAAAAGCTCATTCAACTTTAGAGAGAGAGAGAGGAAGAAAAGTCCAATAATACAGTGGATATCTGTACATTGGAGCCAGTCACGAGGGAGAGTTCTGTCTAACCATAGATCTAAAAGAATAAGTATGTATGTATACTGAGTTATATTCACACTTTTCTCAGCCAAACAACATATAAAACAACGAAACTGATGTCTGTCAAACAGCATAAATATTCTGCACACACAATGATACAAACCCAAATTGATTGCCTTAACAGAATATGTTACAGAATTACTTTTGAATTCATCTGAAAAATAATACAATTCAAATTTATTAGCTATGGCCAAACTCTTACAACCCTACTAGTACATTTAGGACCACGATGAAGCATGCTATAAGGTAACCACATTAATTTCTCAGAATAAAACAAAAAAAAATCAAACAAACCTAATTGTAATTTGAAATCATGGTTGGTCTCAAGTTGCCAGCACATTTCAAGACATCTGCAGTAGATTTTTTTTTTTTAATTCAAAAGTTTAGATGAATTGGGTTTCGGAGGCTCATAAACCACAGCATGATGTTGTTGTTGTTGTTGCATGCTTGGCGAAAGCGGAATAGCTCAGGAGGGATAGACAAGGAAGAAGAGGATGAGTTGGGAGGTAACGGGGAAAGAAGGAGATAAAAGACTATATCAGTAGATTCTGATATAAGGTCTTCCACAAAAGCAAAAACAAAGAAAACAGAAATGGAGTGAGGTCTTACAAGGTCAAGAAAAGGTCTTACAAGGTCAAGAAGAAGAATAATAAAATTAAAAAAAAAATTAGAGGAAGAAGAGAGAAAGCTCAGATAGGATAGCACCCTATTTAGAATGAACCTGCCATAATGTCAGCTCCAATTTCAGAGCCACCAATGGTTTCCTTTTGGTCAATTCTCAAAGGGTTGACCATGGTGGTAGTAGTACTACTACTCACATGCATGTGATAACCCTTATGGGAACCTGTATCATAGATCATGTTCTTAATTAGTTCAGAGAATGAATAAAAATGGCAGGAGCAGTAGCAGTAACCAGCTTTATATTACATATATTATTACAAAAAAAAAATCAAAGAAATAATACATGAGAATATCTGTATTTTATAACATAAAGTAAAATTGTGCAGTCACATATAATGATTATATAGGAAAAAGTTAGTACAAAGCAATATAATACCTTTAATTTTAATTACTCATATGAAAAAGGTTTCAAGACTAAGACTATATATATGATAAAATTGTGTTATAAAGTTTTCAACAGAATCAACAGTAGTTAGTACCTTTAACAAATGCGTCTTTTGGTTTCATCTTTGAGACCCTTTTGTTTTTCAAGAGGGTGAAAGAGACTGAGGAGAAAGGAAGGATGGGAGGGAGAGAGAGAGAGATTTGGTTATAGTAAGATAGGAGGGAAGAGAGGAAATGGAGATGTTTATATGGAAGAAAGAAAAGGAGAGATGATGAGTGCATGAGGTGGCCAAATGGGCTTTTTCAATGGACCTGACTGTGACAAGTCCAAGGCCCAGAAAGATCTAAATGGACCTGGTGACGTCAGCAGGGCCCATTTGAGTCAAATGTATGAAGAAAAATGTTCAATGCTGTTGATAGAAAAAAAAGTGAAATATTAGAAATGTAATTTTCTAAGAATGCTAATGAGGGGGGGCCGGGGGGGATTGAAAATAATTTTTACCAACTTTTGTTGGTTATAGTGAAAGGAAGTTGTCAAAAAAAGTGAATGGAATTTGACCATCTTGAACATGTGAATGTTTGATGTTTTTTTCTTTGGTTTTCTACCAAAAATGTTATTTGGACAAAAACTTTTTGACAAAAATAGACAAAAATCAACTTACAACACTAATTAACCAAGTTTTTTAGACTATTAGCCAACCTGCTTTTCACAGTTTTCGTGGCGTTGATTAAAAACTTGGTTAATTGATCACTTGGCTAATAGTCTAAAAAACTTGGTTAATTGGTGTTGTAAGTTGGTTTTTGTCGATTTTTGTCTAATTTTTTTTGTCTGTATAACATTGTTGGTTTTCTACTGGTTGACAATACGATAAGTAGAGAAGTGCTAACAATACTTTTTTAAATATTTTTTTCAAAACTCATTTTATAATTAGTTAAAATTCATGTGGTCTACCCCCTAAAATAATCTTAAATTAATGGATCACATTTTTAAAATAGTGGGACTCACATAAATTTTGACAATAATAAAGTGAGTGCTGCTAGCACTTTTCATGATAGGTAATCTGGTGTACAAGTTTTTTCCTACTGAAATTATTAAAAAAGTCTTACCAAATTTATCGTAAATTCCTACACTTGATTTTTTTAGTTGTCTGAATATCGTCCGTCTTCTCCTAGGTACTCGCCCTTCTTCCATCTCCATCTTTGCACATATAGACCGAAACGCCGCCAATGTGAGCCACACGAAAAAGGACAAGCTTTGTTACGAATCACCATGTTCCACCCTCAACCACCACCACGGGATCTCTCCCTCCTTTGCATCGTGAATCACTAGGTTCCACCCTACTTTCATGAATATCCATCTCCCTTTTAAGAAAAAAAAAATTAAGGAATAAAATTGCTGAGACAAAAAAAAAGAACACAACATTGAGTGAGTGAATGGCTACATTTTATTTAGACGGTAACTCTTTTTTAAGTAAAAGAGGAATTCTCTCTGATTTTATTATAAAAAGGCAAAGAAGAAAGAGGACAAGAGAGAGATTAATGGGGGACTAGTTAGGCCAATACGGCAATACCCTTGACACGAAAAAAATCAAAATCAAACCAATTCTAGGGTTTCCTAGCTTGAAAGACTCCTAAAACAATCTATCCTAGAGATAAATTAAATCTTCAATTAAGGAAAAAAATTTATATCAGCCAGATCAAAAGGAGACAGAGATAGAATTTGCCCTGGAATGGGTATTATAGCTACCGCTATTCTGAATCAATTTCATTTTTTCCAAAAAAAATTCTTTTGGGTCTTAGCCACAACGGGCTCGAAATTATCATTTTGAACAACTATTTATTGGGTATCTGGAGTCACAGAATCAGCCTCATCATCTAACACATCAACCAAAGTTTTCCTGATATTATCATATCATATGCTACCACTAGATTAGAAGTAGCATTGGGAACTGATACATTTAGGAATTTGCCCTAGTAGTGGAATCAATCCAACACCGACTAGCAATATTCAAAAAGTGTTGTTATATCATACAGACGTAGGCTATAACATCTCGCTTACAGTTAAAAAAACACTATAAACGATTCTCAATAACAGCGCTTTTAGCGGACCAAAAGCGCTGTCATAACCTACAATAACATTAGAATATACAACGCTTTTAAGCGCTGTCATAAGGTAAAAAAAGCGTTGTCATAGGCCTTTTTTGGCATAGTGGAGTCAATATCCATATCATTGACTATGTTGGCGTTAGAGTGAGTAATAGGAGTTTCTATATTACAATCACTAATAGTATTAGAGGTAGTACAAATTTGAACAAGGTGTTCTACTGCCGGGGGCAGGCGAGAAACATTAGTCAACTTTTGAATTGAGTTCATTATTACAAGTAAAATTATAAATATCCACCTCCATAATTTTTTATCGATAATATATAGTCTTAGAAGTATTTTATTTACAACAATGTTATTTAGACATAGATTTTTAGACAAAAATCGACAAAAACCAACTCACAACACCAATTAACTAAGTTTTTTAGACTATTAGCCAACCTGTTTTTTCACAGTTTTTGAGGCGTTGTTTAAAAACTTGGTTAATTGATCACTTGACTAATAATTTAAAAAACTTGGTTAATTAGTGTTGTGAGTTGGTTTTTATCGATTTTTGTCTAAAAACCTATGTCTAAATGACATCGTTGTTTTAGCTAGAGCAGTGTTTCAGTCCATGATTCACAAAAGGGTCTTCAGCGTTTGTGTGTGCGCCATGTGGTTGGCTGTTGACTGTTGTCTCCAGTGTTGCTCGTGTGCTTTCCCACACAACCCCCAATTTCTGTGTTCAACTTGAAACTCAGCACAACGGATTACTATTTCTAAAACCTTTGAATCACACTCATGTATAAAAAATAGTTTTTAATAATACATGTGATTTTTTTCATAATTATAAAACGTTAAGACATTTAAATTCTACATTTAAGTTAAAACACAAAATACTATCATAACCAACATTGTTGACCAGTGGCGACACAGGAGTCGACCCGATGCTCCCGCTTCGATTCTCACAGTGAACAAACTCGGTGTTAGCCAGTGCGAAATTTGATCCTAAGCACGAGCGGAAATTAATTTGTCGTTGAAAGCATTGAGACATTTCATGGTAGCAAGCAATAGTCTTAACAAAAAAAAGATAAATTCACACCCTTCCAGACCATTGTACAATTAGAATTGGGTCCAGATCTTTTAAACAAGGTCTTGAATTCGAGTTGATGAAAAAAAAGTAGTTTGAAAGAAGGACTCTACTAAAGGTGACTAACCAGTTTTGTTGTTGGAAATAAATCATCGACAAAGCTATCCTAAGTAGGCAGCTCAATTGATAAGGTAAGAGATATTGAATGAGTAATTAAGATTTTCCCCACCCCTTCAATCTTTATAGAGGCACATATTAGTAATTAGTTAGGGAATGAAAATGTTCTTTTTAAAAATTTGAATCTTGCACATCTTAATTTAAACTCCTTGCAGACTCTTTTTTTTTTTAACAAACAGGCAGAGCGTCCGAATTTATTAAAAAAAAAAAAGGAAAAAGACACAAAAAGCGAAGAAATTTGAGAAAAACTCTTTTTGAGACTGTGTGTGACTCTAGTAGATTTAAAAAAACACACATTGTATAATTAAACACCAATTTTCTAAGTAAGCTCAAACATCAAGTTTGTAATGATAATCATAATAACCAATGAACAAAGTGGTTGATTTGAATATGACTCATGTGAATAGCATCAAAGCATGGTAGACTAAATAAGGTAGGTAAAATGTATTGTTCCTTAAGACAAAGACATCAAAATTCATTAATGATTCCTCACATTAGTTTTTATAAGATCTTGTCATGTTTTATTGTTTCTATAGTTAATTTTTCTTGGATATACGTAAACATGGTTAACATGGGAACTCGCTTAGAACTCAAGCTATGTCTACTATCAATGAGTTATATACCCCAAAAAGAGGGAACAAAAAAACGTGTAATTGCGCAAAATGATGAGTGAAGGGAACAACGAATCTTTGGTAACCGAAAGAAAATATGGTAAACTATAGGTGAGACTTCTAAATACTCGTGGAAAAAAGTAGGGTAATTTTAACTATTATGATTATGGCTATTGCAAAATCTTACTAGCCAGTATCACAGTCTTCAATGTTATATGGTCAAACTAATTACAATATCACACACCCTCCCCAATTCCTTGGCTTCCTAACTTCATAATTTAATATTAACAAATTTTTGTATATACCTTCTCACCCTAACAAAATGTTTCTTATGAACCATTGTAGTAGATCGATAATTAGTGTCAAATAAGATTGTTTTACATAGAATAAGAAAAACATTTGATGAAAGAAAGAATGTAAAATTTTATTAAAATTAACTATTTTGTTTATTGACCATTGTAATAAATATATAGTGTAATTAAGGGCCCGTTTGTTACTGATTAAAAAGCTAAGTGATTTTGATGTTGAGTAATTTAGAGATTAGTTTTAAGAGATTTTAAAAAAAAAACATAAATTATTTGTGTTTGTGTAAAATAATGAGAATCACTTTTTGAAAAAAAAAAATCATTCTATGAAAAATGATTTTTATAAGAATCTAAAAATAATCTTAAAACAGCTTCAAATAAGAATATATTTTGAGTAGCTTATTGTAAAAATTATTTTCTAAAGAATGATTTTTTTAAAATAAGTGATTTTCATAATGTTACACAAAACAACTTCCCATTTTAATCAGTTTTTAGATTAATTTTAAATTCTCATTTTTTTTAAAAAACGGTAAGAAACTGATGAAATTTTCAAATTTTGATTATTTTTATAAATAAATAAAATGAGAATTCTATGATACTCATTGAGTTTTGTTGGGTATCATACCATGTAGCAAAATATGTAAAATATTTAATAAATGTGGAAGCCGCGTTGTATATGTGACACCCTCTACCCCGTCATGGAATAAATATAGCTTAAGATAGAAAAACAACCAAAATCAAAGTCTTGTTCAAAATAAAACTTTAATTTGACAGGATGAAGACATCACATTTACAAACTTGCGGAAATACAAAAACGGAAATACCAACTTATAAATAAAACAAATAACCCAAATTTCTGATGTCACAATAGTTCAGAGTTGACTCTTACAAAAGTACATCAGAAAAATAAACTTTTAAACAATATCAAAATAGCTAATTCTAACTATGGTAACTCTGAGAGCATAACCACTTCTCGGGTCCATCAACATCAACACCTACAAGCACATCATCTATACATACACAATGCACCTTATAACAGCAACTTGAATAAAAACAATTAAGTATCACATGCATCTATACCTATGAGAACATGTACTATTAACAACTAAATATATTATCATGTAATGATATAATACTAACAACAACAAATCATCATTATCAACAACGACAACTACCACAACAACGACAACAACAACAACAACAACAACAACAATGACAACAACGACAAGACCGATATATCATGCTCGAACGGGTTACATTGCCTAATAATGACCTACTAACAACAGGAGTGACAACCGCAGGACCAGGATACCATGCCTGAACGGGATACCTTACCCGATAGTGCCCTACTAACACCGACAACGACAATCGTAGGACTAGGATATCATGTCTGAACGGGATACCTTGCCCGATAGTTCCCTATTAGTAACAACAACAACAATGTGAGGACCGGAAAACCATGCCCGAACGAGATACCTTGCCCGATAATGCCCTACTAACAACAACAACAACAACAGGAGTACGAGGACCGGAACACCATGTCTGAACGGGATACATTGCCCGATAATGCCCTACTGACACAACAACAACTTGAACAACGACAACAATGATTTGGACACCACGATGCATGCATGAATTGAACCTAATCAAATGAGGTGTCTAACAACCGCAACAACAACAACAACAATACTACAACTTTAGTATTTAATGAAATACTATTTAACAAGGACATCAACAACAACAACTTAACAACTTTACATCAACAACAACAACTTAACATCAGTAGCAATAGCGACAACTTAACAACATAACATTAAAAACAACAACTTAACAACTTACCATCAACAGCAAAACAACCACAATTTAATCACTTAACATCGTCATCACCATCAACAACAACAACAACGATAACTTAACAACTCTACTATATGTACTATTTAAAAATAGCAACAACAACCACCACTTTACAACTTTACTATAACTATATGACAAGAACAATAACAACCACATCGACAACAATAACAAAACGATACCACAACAAGATCAATTAGAACATCATCAAACACAACAACAATAGCAACCACTTAACAACTCTATCATCTAGTGGAATACTACTTAACAACAAGGACAATAACAACTTGGACAACAACATCATCAGCAACAATAACGACAACGATAACAACACATTAACAACAATAATAACGACAGTTTAACCAACAACAATGCAACAAGTATCTGGTTAACACAACTATAAAATCACAAAGAACTTAGGTAATAGTTAAGTTACCAAAAACTCTACTTGGGGGGTAGAGAAGGTCATGATGTGCATGCTTGGGTGCCTACTAAAAAAGAAAAGGGCCCAAGGTGTTACAAAAAAAACTTGTTGCTAAATCACAAAGAACTTAGGTAATAGTTAAGTTACCAATTGTGCAAGGGATGGTGAAACTTCCAGGATCTTTCAACTTTGGAGGAAACTTTCTTTGAATAATGGCACTACACTCTTCTGTTAAAGCAACAATTTCATCTTCCTTGAACTTCCTCTTCTTTGCCAACAAATCATTCATGAACTTCGCATAAGCGGGAATTTTCTCAAGAGCTTCTGCAAAAGGTATGTTGATCTGAAGGTGTTTGAAAATATCCATGAACTTTACAAACTACCCATCTTTCTGATTCTTCTTACTCAAACGAGGGTATGACAATTTTATGTATGAGGGAATTGCCTTGGGCTTCTCTTCTACCTGCAATTTTTCATTCAACAATAAATTGTTTTGTTTTGAGTTAGACTTCACAACTCCCTCATTTTTTTCACTCAACTCATTTTTCAAATTCTTCATTTTTTCATTCAACTCCTCAAACGACACCTCCTTCTTACAATTTAGTTTTTTCTAAGATTGGGTGTCTCCATCACAGAAGGTTTCAATTCCTTACCATTTATTAGAGAGATAGCCTTACAACTTTCATTCTTGGAGTTATCAATAGTACTAGTAGGAAAGCCATGTTTCAGCAAAAATTTGAATCTTTCCCATGCATCACATAGAGATTTGGTATCCTCTTGCTTAAAGTTTGAGATTTATACTTGTTTCTTGATGAATTTTGAAATAGGGAAGAACCTTTCTAAGAATTTGTTCTCAAGGTCGCCCCAATTATTGACGGCTTCTGCTGGGATAGTGTTGAGCCAATCATTTGCCCTACCCGCTAAGGTAAATTGAAATAGGTGCGTCTTCTTGGCATCCTCACTGACTCCCCTAGGATTTGTGGTTCCACAAATCTCATAGAGCTGGAACAAGTGTTGATTGGGGTCTTCAGCATCTGACCTTGAAAATTGCTCTATTTTCAAGGCACTAAGAACAGAGGACTTGATGTCAAATGGAGCAACTCCCGCTGGTTGAAAGGTGTAGGCTTGAATGCCTTGATTTCTCCCCCCAATGTCACCGGAGGTGGAATTTCAGCCATTACCTCCTCCAAATGAAGCACCACAGCTGTTGAGTGCTCTTCCTCCGGTGTTGGAGGATCTTCCGGAATAGAGGTTGAACCTAAGTGACCCTGAGACTCTCTCTTGGCTTGTTGCTTTGCTTGCCTTTGCCGATTTTTCAAGTTCCGGAGCAAAAATCAAATCTTGTGAATTCTTGCCCCGCATAAACAAATCTTTGAAACACTAAGCAAACTGTCAACAAGTCCAACACAAATCACTCGGTATATAAAAAATAATGGAAAACTAAAAGTAAAAATAAAAAAATAAAAAAAATTAACTCATTTGCCTGGTTAATAATGAAATCAACAATCGCCGACAATGACGCCAAAAACTTGTTAACTTTTCGGCAAGTGTACCGAATTGTTACAAATAATATTAAAATTAAGAACCACTAATTGTATCCACGGAGATTGTGAGTTATTATCCACTAAGAAAATCAAGTAATTCCTAGTTTTAATATGATTAAAAAAATGAGTAATTGATAGTAATCGAAAACATATTATATGTGAATAAAATTTGGAAATAAATGTAGCTAGGAATCGAATCATCTCCCCCTACACATATTATATGTGAATTAAAAGATTCAATTCAACTATTGAAGATTTAGGACAATCTCTTGCCTCAAAACCCCTTTTATATAATGGGAAACCCTAATTTCTTGAGTGTATCGCCACTAAACAAAGTATTAAACACGTAGAATTAACAGAATTTATAATAGTAATGTCATATTTCTATAATCATCCTACCGATAAAGGGGGCATCAAAAGAGTGTGCTAACAAGGAGGTTGCGTATTCAAACTCTATTAAGTATTCTCCCTAGTACAAAAAGATATACAAACATTTGTAATTAAAAAAGAAAAAAGAAGCATTTGTGGATGGCTAGTGTACCTTTTGAAGTGAGGCTTGATGGTGGTAACAGTAAATCAATTAATAATGTACAGAATTTTATAGGTACTTATTACTTATGGATTGACCAAAAGTCATATTGTACCCCATGTTTGAGTACAAGTGACCCTACAATTCCCTTTTGCACTCTTGTAAGGTCCACTATCTCCACTGCATGCTTTTGGCTGAGCTTGCCAGCCAAAGGGCCAGTTCCCTTTTTCCTGTTCTACACATGCACCATGTAAGCACAAGTCCCCTTCTTATCAATCCTACCCTTTTATTCCATTCAATCACCATACCAATAGTTTACTATCCCACTTTACATATTTCTTTTTTATTTATTAATATATGTATATGTATATATGCCTTAGACTTTATTGTCAGTGAATGTATCTCCTGTGTAAGTTGAGATTAAAGGTCAAAAGTTACCATGATAATAATCCTGCAACTATGAGACATATTGCAGCATTGGAAATGTCAGTCACGCACACACATAAAATATGTATAGTTTAAGTTAGGTGTCACAAATTGGGTGATAGTAATAATAATAAGTGAAAAAAGGTAAAGTAAACTTGAGAACAAAGTTTCGGTACTTTTAGTTGTTTCTGTGTTGTGTGCTGTAATAAGATAAAGATACATGGATATTGGTACTGCAGTTAGTCTGTAATCCATTAGATTTTCTTTTAATAAAAAAATTGTATTAATCATTGTAAAAAAAAATTGTATTAATATAGCAATTGCATTAATGTATTAGTTTTACCGCTCGCGTGCCGATGATACCTAATTTGTATTTAAAAAAAATTGTCTCACCATCATTATCGCACACTTTCCTCATCTTCTACGAAGGGTTTGTATAGGGCCGGCCAATCACATGCAAGTCCGTGCAATAGCACAGGGCCTCAGCCCAGTCCTAATTTATTAGGGGCTCCAAAAAAATTAGCCTCAGCCCAATACCACCTTCTCACAACTTTGACAAAAAAATAACCTCTCCCAATCCCTCTCACCTTCAAAAGATAGCTGGAATCTTGAAAAACTAATTGCAAATTGTTTGAGACGGTTCTAATTTTACCTCATTGCAAACTAAATGTGTAATTAGGAGTCCAATTTTTAAGATTTGAACAATACCACCAAATTGTTTGGGACGACCCTGATTTGATAGGACACTCTATTATGTGCTAAAGCTAAATGGAGAAGAAGTACACCAATTTTAAATATGACAAGGCTTTATTAAGGACTTGTTTGGATAGATTGTGTGTACTTAAGCGTTTATGGTGTATATATATATATATATATATATATATTCCGATGAGCTAATGAAAATTAGCTAAAAACAACTTATAAACATGTCATAAACTGTTTTTATAAGCTCTCACAAATAATTTTACAAGTACTTACAAGCTCTAAGTCCAATAGAGCACCACACCAAACAGAAATTCAAAATATCAACCATTAGTTTTTAAATTTATTACCAGAAAGTAATTGTTTGACCACACCAAACTCATTTCCATGTATGGAGGAAAGGACCATCTTTCTTTTTTTATTTTTATTTTTTTGGGGGGAGTGGGTGGTCTCTTGTGTTGTTGTCAACATAGAGAAAACCAATGCAATCAATCGTACTAAAAACTTCATGAATTTCTATGCTTTTGACTACTCCAAAGTTAAAATTAAGGACCACTCCATGCATGCCTCCACATGACTTATTCAAACAATTGTTGGAATATATATATATATATATATATATATATATATATATATATATATATATATATATACCATAAACGCTTAATTATCTATCCATACGAGTCCTTAATAAAACCTTGTCATATTTAAACTTCTCCATTTAGTTTTAGCACATAATAGAGTGTCCTATCAAATCAGGGTCGTCCCAAACAATTTGGTGGTCATGTTCAAATCTTAAAAATTAGACTTCTAATTATACATTTAGTTTGCAATGAGGTAAAATTAGAACCGTCTCAAACAATATGCAATTAGTTTTTCAAGATTCCAGCTGTCTTTTGAAGGTGAGAGGGATTGGGAGAATATATATATATATATATATATATATATATATATATATATATATATATATATATATATATATATATATATATATATATATATATATATACTACTTTGTATCACCGTGTACACTGTATACGTATATCTCATTGTAACTTAAATTTTTTAGTTTTTTTAAGAGAAAAAATAGTCAGTTTGATATTTTAGTGTGTTATCTGACGTAAAAAATTATTTGTACATAACGGCGAATAAACCTATTTCATATTATAATATATAGATATTTATTTGTATATATATATATATATATATATATAATATTAACAATGTGAAGGGGTGGTATAAACGTTAAGTTCGTCAGAAGGGATTGTGAGGCTAGGATAAGAAAAGAAGTAAAAAAATTATGACTTTAAGATTTATCTTTAGCGACTACTTTGACTGCATGAAAGTTGTTTTGTAAAATGGAGTATGGTATTTTCCGAATTAATTTGAATTAGACTTAAATATATGATAAGCCCCTGCAAAATTGCGAGAAATCACTACAAGAAAATCGGTGGTTTGCCACGGACATTCCCGTGGCAAATGCACAAATTTCCGTGGCAAAACAACATTTGCCACGGATTTGCCACGGACCAAAAATGGTGGCAAAAACGCTCGTCGCAAATCGTTTGCCACGGACTTTTCCGTGGCAAATTTTTCCGTCGCAAATCCGTGGCAAATTTTTCCGTCGCAAATCCGTGGCAATTTTTCCGTCGCAAATCCGTGGCAAATCCGTCGCAAATTTTTAAAAAAAATTAAAAAAAAAATGGAGCAGTAGTTTCCTACTACTCCAGCTTCTTCACAAATTGGGTTATCTTTCAATCTGTAGGTAAATCCCTCACTCAACAACACTTCTTAACAGCAACATTGACCATTCAAAACAACCAATTTCAAGCATTTAATC
The DNA here is from genome assembly GCA_020916435.1 of Oxytropis ochrocephala. Classification (NCBI taxonomy): domain Eukaryota; kingdom Viridiplantae; phylum Streptophyta; class Magnoliopsida; order Fabales; family Fabaceae; genus Oxytropis; species Oxytropis ochrocephala. Next base: position 19,245,275 of record CM037093.1, read on the forward strand.
ACTCAATCAAACCACATTAAGATCAAACAACATGCAAGTCATTCAAATTCAATATGAACCATATACATGACTCTATCAACATATGTAGCAGAGTATTAATTGAACTAAGTACACGCACAATTGAGAATTTTGTTTTCCATGGTTACAAGGGGAATAATGAACAATGAAGGGTATTAACTAGCAAATAAAAATGACATCCTTCGCATGAGAAAACCTATCTATTCCAGAAAATATATCCGTGCCCGCTAAGAAAAAAGGAGTAACTATCAGCGGGATTTAATATAACAAGAACTTTTGGGGTTCACCTATGGGCTAGTTGAGCAAAATCATCTTCCGACTCGTCATCCTCGTGATTTACATTTACAAGTGGCGTAATCGAGCTTCGCTTCTCTTGCACTGAATTACCGGCTCTTTTCGCAACATCGTCATGTTTATCGAGTACATTGAAGGTCGTCATTCGGTGCCAATCCCGACCTAAAAGCACCTCATCCCCGAAAATGAAGCAACTCAAGTAAACCATTTCAATCGATGTTTTTAATTGCACAAAAAGAATTTAAGCATTAAAATAACTTACGTAGTATTGTTCACAAGAAGCATGACACGCCTCTGGTAAGAATTGCACAGTCGACAAGGTCAACAATCACTTCCTCCTTCACACCTGAAATTTTTTGTCGAGAATATTATGAAACATGTGAATATTGACAACTTACAAAGTTCTCAGTATAGAACAAAAACTTTGAATGTAAAAGGAAATGCATCTAGTTTGTATTATATCCTATCGCATTTCGCAAGGAACGCTTTCATATATCAACCTTAGTATTTCCAAGATAGCTCTACTCTTAAACCTCACTCAAAACGATGTCTATTCAATCGGATCGGATGCCAGAATTGCTCAAAGATCAACAAATTTGACTTCAAATTTTTAATAAAAAAAAAGGTGGGGAGAATTTCTTTGTTGGTGGAGGGGGGGGGGTAACAATTAGGGATCCATTCAAAGCTTTTAATGTATGCACCGGCAGTTTTTTCATTCTTTCGGACTATGATCTGAGATCTGTAGTTTGTATACTTGACAACATTATAAGTAACTTGATGCTTGGACATTAGAGCTGTGAAAATCATGAATGATCTTGAGATTGGGACTGGAAATAGGATCTCTATGGCCAAAGATTGAATAGAGATAATCTCACCTAAAAGAGGCAATTCGGTTGTGCGGCATAGAGAAAAAGGCATACTTCTAAAAGTCTTAAGTCTTAACTAGAATCTTGTTAATCTCGGAAGTCACGAAGCGACTTACTTCAATTTAATAAAATGGGATTATGCGGATCCAAAATTACACAATGCCACACAACAGAACATGAAAACGCGCGCAGTAAATACAAAGAACTTCAAAGCTCAAACATATATTTTCCATAAACAAGAAAAACTAAACAGAGGTACCAAATTAAAGATGCAGAAATGGAAAAATCATGAAAAATATATATCACCTCGTGGTCTTTGGATTCAAGGCACTAAGCATTTCCATCAATACGTCACTATTCCTTCAAACATTTTTAATCTCTTGTAAATCGATTTCAAACAATTCGTCGAGAGAGGAGATAAAGCAAAACTAATGAATCTTTTAAAATAGAAGAACAACTTGAGATAGAGAGAAAAAGAAAAGCACAAAAAGTCCTAAAACAACTGGAGAAAATAAAAACAGAGAACATTAGCTCAAGAGAGAGCTCCAAAATCCCCATGCAGATCTTCAAGAGAAGGTCCGAAATAATTTTTCATCACTTGCATATCTTAAACCTTTTGGGCCAACACCAGGAAATTAACACTCCTAAATCCTAATGCACAACAAAGACAAGACCGATGGGCGGGATACACCCTTAAGGTTGCCCAACGAGAAACTTAGATACCCTCACTTTTCTACCCCATGAATTTTAAATTAATAAAAAACACCACCACCATCACAGAATCAAAGCGGTGAACAATTCTTGGGTTAGATACACTTTTCAAAGCCTTTTATAATCATTAAATTGAATTGTATGTGGTTCCAACTTCCAAGAAAGATTTCAAGGTAAATAAACTTTCACAATGATCGATCATGAAGTCATTGTGAGCATAAATGTTGTCCATGGTGTACCATTGTGACATGTACAATAACATCATTAGCCCACACAACAAACATAAGGATTAGAACATTAAGTATGTGGTGGAGTTTAAAAAGCACCTAAGGTCGGATGCATCCGATGAAGAGATGCTGAATAGCGAAGATCATCAAATTCTGCAGCAGAATTAAGAACCAAATTTGAGTTTGAGGAGGAGTGAAGAATGGCACACTATTCTCTTCTCGTGGTGGAAATTCAACTCCAAGCAATTTGTTAATCCAAAACCAACAACTTTAGTTTTGAGCAAGAAGTTTTGATATGAGAACATGATCTGCTATGAGAACATTAACATTTATCAAAACATAAATATACATCAATAGAAATGTTAATGCATTTCATTTAACAATATGATTTATGCTTGTAAAGTATAAAGCGATATCAAGATACACAAGAGCCATCACCTTTAATTCATTATAGGTCGCATGGTATTGCGGATAAGCTCCACTTGGGCCTCCAAACGCTTCTTGCCATGTATCAATTAAAATAAGTATCTTTTCCTCACATTTAAGTCCTATTTGTGAAATTAGATTAAAAGAATGCAGCGGTGATTATGAAAATCTTCCACTTCCAAAATATAGATGCACGAAGGCCATTCTTTGGAAAAAAAAAGCGTCAACAAGCAACGGTACCTTCTTCTTCTTCACTATCTTAACCATTTCATGCAAGATATCCCGCTCAACGATTCTTTGAAATACACTTTCACCACAGTTTTTATCGAGGGTCTCGATACCTTTGTCAAGTCTGAGCATCAATGTCAGGTAATCATTGCTTTTTATTACCTCCAACACAAATAATTTCCAAATTCAACTAATATCTTTTTCAAGTTTTGACCACAGCCCAAAAACAAAATTATGAAAATGAGGAACTTCGCATAATTTACGGAATGAGAGTATAGAAATAATAACACGTGATTCAACCCATGAGAAATGCTAGCAATACCCCCCTTACTATTGATTTGTTCTCTACAATTCCTTTTAGTCGCTTCATAAATAGATCACTTTTTAAAGACTGAGTTCACTTTGTAGAGAATGAGTCAACAATAGAAAGTGTTGAGAGTGTGAGTTGCTAGCAATCCTCTTTAACTCATTATATCCAACCACATAAAATGTTTAACAATTAAACAAGAGTAAAAGAATATAGCACTGACAAAGAGAGCCAAAGGTGTGTTTTAGGATTTTTTTACCGCCCAAACGCTTCTTAAGTATTTTTAATGCATCCTTTGCTTGCTGCACATATAATTAGTTAAGTGGAGAATATCGAAACAACTTAATTAATGAATAGCCATGATAAAACTCAAAACAAGGATAAAAACATATTATACATTCTTTGTTGAATACATATTCATAATCAATTGCCACCCTTAGTTCCTTATCTTAGGAGCTTAGCTTAGCTTTCCACTTTGCCACCACAAGTTGAGCAGGATCGAGCGTGAGCATTTTGTCTGAGAGCTCCACTTCTTTGGAAGCTTTGGTGTAAGTGATTGAGTTGAAATATGCTAAACTAAAAATTAAATTTCTGAGGAAACAGAGATAAGAAAAAGCGATTGCATTTGTGAATCGAGTAGCCATATTCTTAGCTTGAGTTCTTGCCTCTCGGCACTTTCGTCGGATCGTTTCCTAACACGAATCCTTCGCGCTTTGCGGGACGAACATATACAGAACCTCCACACTCTTGGCATTCTTTGAATTGAATCTTCAACTTATTTAATAATAAAAAACAATTAATTTAGACAAACAGTTTCACATGAAAACTTGAACACATAATTTAATCACATATTAGATAACTACATAAGAATTCAAGTCTCCCTTATTAACAAGTGGCCTCTATCCCTATCTCTATTCTAGCCTAATTTTGGCAATAATGACAGCAAAGAAAACCACCTTGGAGAATAATGAGAACTACCTGCAACTCAAGTGATGTCACAGATCAAAACTATTATTGTTATTTTTCTACGCTAACGTTTGGAAACACGGTGAGCATGCTTTCTAGCGCCGTGCAGGGTAATCGATGCTACAACTTGTCGTGGTTGATAAACACTCCGGTTGGACATGAAAAGCATACATTCCAAATACACACACTACAATTCAATAAAGACTATATAACAGCCACTTTCAATTCAATAAAGTAGCTCAAATTCATTTTACAAGAGTTTGAGTCATACGCTCTCTATTTCCCTACTACAACTGAGGTCAACACCTTGGGGTTGGCTTATAAGGATATATTCATAATTGAAGAACACATAACTTATTTTAATTGAGAAACTCTCATAAACTAGAAAGCTAATTCAAACTAGCCAAAACCTCATCAACAAAAAAAATCTAGCAAATGAAAAATTAAACAAATAATACCTCTTTAAGCTTCCTCGCGAGACGGAGCAGTTTCTCCTTCATGACAGGATTGTCTCAACCAATGCTCTATCATGACAACGATTAAAAAAATGAGGCCTGATGTTGTTCCATTTTCTACTAAAAGCTAATAACCTTCTCCAATCGGTTGTAGTAGGAAGCATCAACCATGAAAACCCCAATAAGTTTATCGCATACTCCAATCATTCCACTTTCATCCTTCACATCATCACAGGAACTTCCTTCCTCAGTAGTAGTAGCAACACAATTACAAGGTCTCAACCTTTTTCCTCCTCCTCCTTCATAAAAATCATAAACAACAATTATTTGAAAACCCTAAATACTTGCTTCGTTTACATGTGAAAAATTGTTTGTACAGAATCATATTTGCATGGTGATAAATTAGTGTAAAGATTAATTGGGGAGAATTGCAGAACGAGTAACTAGTATTGAAGCTCCTAGCAGATCCAGAAATCAATCACAAGTCACAAATCAATCAAAATACTGAAACCCAGAAATCACAAACTAACCCAGAAATCAAAAATTAGGGTTTTAATTAGAATAAAAGCAGAATAGAATAGAATAGAATAGAAGAACAATACTTACGATAGATGATGAAAAAGAAGAAGAATGCTTGCATTCTGAGTTGGTTCGCACAATGGGTTCTGGGGGTTTGGGTCGGGTAGCAAAGGAGTGGAAGTGAGGAGGAGGAGAAGGAGCAGTGGTGGGTGGCGGCGAGAGGAGGATTCTTTGGAGCGCGCGGCGTGCGTGAGGAGGAAGGTTCGGTGAAGGAAGTTCGAGAGAGAGAGAGAGGAAGCGAACGAGCGAGAAAGAAATAGAAATAGAAAGAAATAGAAAAGAAGAAATAGAACGCGTATTTGGGGTTTGAGTGAACGTCATTTGCGACGGGCTTGCCACGGCTAGTCCGTCGCAAATTTGCGACCGTTTTCTAAGTCCGTGGCAAACTCCAGCGGGAAACTTCGCGCCTCTTGTTTTTTATACATTGTCGTCGCAAGTCCGTGGCAAACGACTGACGAATTAATATCCGTCGCAAGTCCGTGGCAAACTACCGACGGAATAAAGTCCGTGGCAAATGTTGGTGGCTAAATCAGACTTTTCTTGTAGTGAATCCATTTAAGCCCCTGCAAATTTTTTTTTTAAAAAAAAAGCCCTTGTAAAATATTGACATTTTTAAAGAAGCCCTCGCTGTTAGTTTTACATAACAGAGTTAACTTGGAGCTGACGTGGATGACATGGTGGATTGACACGTGGATTGAAACGTTTTTAAAGAAGCCCTTGTAAAATATTGGCGTTTCAAAGAAGCCCGCCGTTATATAAAACTAACAAATGAGGGCTTCTTAAAAACGTCAATATTTTACAAGGGTTTTTTTAATAAAAAAATTTGCAGGGACTTAAATGGATTTCTCGCAATTTTGTAGGGGCTTATCATATATTTAAGCCTTTGAATTATAATGGAGTATGTTTTTTATATACTAATTGATTTTTTGTAAAATGGAGGATGTTATTGGAGAATTAATTTGTTGTGAGAACATGTGTTTTCTTATTTGAAATCATTTGGACATTATATTTTAAGTATTTTTTTTACTGTCAAGTTAATCTTTGTAAAATCATATTAGCAATTTGATTAGAGTAAAAATTTTAATAAATTCCAATTTATAAATTTAAAAATCAATGAAGTCTTTTACTAATAAAAATATTGGGATTTTAAAATTTGTTATTGTGTTACTAAACAATATAGTTATTGAAAAAATATAAAATACAAAATTGATATAAAATAATGTAATTTAAATATTTAGTTATATGAAAGGGTTCATAAACGGTTGTATTCACCACCCCAATTTGCGCATTAAACACCTGAGGGTGGTATTAAACGCCACCCTTGAGCAAGGTGACCAATATAGCTCATATCCAGTCTTGTCTAAGGGTGGTGTACATTAAATGCCACTCTACAAAACTTGTTGCAATTCAGTAGACCTTATCTAGTTTTGAATGCCTTTGCTCCCTTTCTAGCATGTTGCAACACATGTTTCATGTTATTAGTAACCGTCGACCCAATTTTTGGCCAATCTGTCATAAGCATCAACATTAATTCTAGGAGGAAACTTTCTTTGAATAATGTGATAACTATTTGATTGGAGTAGACGACAAAAATTGGAATATTTTAGTAACAAACTAACAACTATAATTTAATATTTCATTTGTTACTAAGACATAGAGGTTTGCTTTCTAAAGTCTATGAGGTAAAACCAATATAAAAAGACTATAAATTAAAACCAATTTAAACTTGACCAAGAACCACGTATGCTATATTCCATGATTTACATCAGGATACCAGAACTTTCCCTTTAACTGCACAAACAAAAGAAAACTAAGTAGTAGTAATATAACAATTTTAATTAGCCATCCAGTATGTATGACCCGTGCGCTACACAGGTGTACATCTTATTTTTTAAATGTAATTATAAATTATGTTATTTTTAATATATTTTGTATATTGATGTATTTGTATTGTACTCTCTCAGTTCCTGATCTTTGGTGCTTTTGGGTTGTTACACACAAATTAAGGTACAATTAATTTTTGCAAGCTAATTACTAAAATAACTTCTCTATAGTTGTCTTGGGAATATTGAAATCAAAATAAAAGAGTTAATAGTTGTCTTGGGTTTCTAAATGACTCAATAAATATGAAGGGTATATATCTTTGGAAAAATTTGTTAAATCAAACATTGGTAACTAAAAGTACTATTGTTTTGAAACAAAAATTAATAAAAGGCCAAAAGTACCAAAGATCAGGAATGGAGGGAGTAGACATTTATATTATGTAATTGTAATTTTTGATAAAAAAATAATACATGTTCTTAGAATGACTTATTAAAATACAAAGCGCAACCTGCAATTCAGTAATGATTTTAGTTAAGTGACTTATAAAAAAATTGTGTATAATGTTAGATATGAGCTTTATTTTATTAGTAAAAAAAAGGTTCAATTTGTTAATTGTGGTAGATTAAATAAAATCGTTAAATTTGTATTTAAAGATATAATGGTTTACAAAATTAAGAAAATTTTATTTTACTGTTGCTTGAAAACGGTACTTGATTTACTTAACTTATTGCTATGTGAGGTCATTATATTTTTCAGTATTCACAAACTCATGCACATTTACGATTTCTAATTTTTAAAAAGAACGTAAGTTAAAATTGAAAAGAAGATGACGAACAAATTGAAGATAAAAAAGTGTTTTTTTCACCAGCAAAAAAGTATTAAGGATAATTTATAGTTATTTAGGTGAGAGATTGACATATTTTTAAACTAAGATTGGTTTTACTATTATCTTAATAGTAGGTATGGCAACATGTATGGGTCGGAGGTGGGTTTTGTCTCCTTGTCCCCGTCCTCACCTCTAGAGAGGTTGAGTTTTGCTCTTCTCATCCCAGCCCTAAATGGCGTCGGTTTTCCTCGTGGCTGTCTTATTCCGCCTATATTTAGAAAGAAAAAAATTAAAATTTTAAAATTAAGATAATTTTTATAATTTTTTGACTAAAAGATAATTAATATAGAAAAAATTGTAAGATAAAACTCCAAAAACTAAGATAATTAATATAGTAAAAATTGTAAGATAATTTAAAATTAAGATAATTTTTTTCTTATGCAATGATAAAACAAAGTTAAACGTATTAAAATAGAATTTTCTATTTAAAAGAGATCAAAATTAAAAATAAACAAAATATACTAAGCAAAATGAATATGTATATATGCATAAAGTAATGTTTGGTCAAAAGTCACCCAGACCCCTTGCCAAAGTCGATTTTTCTCGTCAAACTCGAATTGGGGTCAGGTAGGTGCATGCAGAGTCGCATTTCATTGTCTCCTTTATTAATGGATTTTTTAGGGTATTTCCTAATAATTAGATTTATTGATGAAAATGACGTTTATACATACATACAGACCAATCTATATATGCACCATATATAAGAATAACAAAGTAAGAGGTGAAGTATATTTATTTTTTTGGTTTACTTAGATGAAATAACAAATAAACACCATGTACGCACCCTAATTCGAATCGGGGAGTCGGCGTCTCTATGTCACTGAAATTGCCAAGACAACCAACAGTGAGGGACAAAGGTGAATTATATTACTCATAGTCATAGATCACAATTGAGTTCTAAACCCAAAATTGCCACGAAAAGGAATGTTTGACACATGTTTTTTTAAACGATTAAGTGGCATAAGTGGATTAGTGAAAGAGTGATGTGGACTTTTCTCAACTAGCCTCATGCATCAAATGCGATGCACGGGTAAGCTAGTATCAATGGATTTAAGTACATTATATTTATTTATTTTTCTATGAATTCAAGAAAACTAAATGCATAATATGTGTAAAGGTAATTTTTGCTTATAAAGTCCGGATGGAGTACATGAATACATAATGTAGGGTTGAATGAAAATCACCATTAAAACAAAAACACCAATACAAAGTTGAAAGAAAATTTTAGAGAATTCTATTGTAAAATGAGACCGAAGTTCCCACGAAAAAAGTTAAATTATAAATATAAATTAGAAAAATATATTACAAAATTAAAAATAAACTTTAACAAAGACATCGGAATTGAACATCCACAGATAATAAGAAGAAAAAAATCTAATTTTTTTAATAATGTTATCTATATTCATCAGAAATATAAAAACTTAACACATAATTAAAGGGAAAATAAGACAACACAATTAGAAAGTGGAACACGTAAGTAGATATCATGCTGAGTTTGATTTAAAACTAAACACCAATTTAAGTATGTTTCTAATACTCGTTGGTGCAGAATTATCAAAATAAAAAAGAAAACAACAATTTGCACATGTAAAATTTTTCTGGATCTTAAAGCACCCCAAAACACAGTATCAAGCATCACGCTTTGCGTATTTTGTCACAATTTTTTTTTTGTTTTTCATCAAACAAAGCTATTGAGAAACAAACTTCGCGTGTTTGAACATCTAAATTTTTTTCGGGACCCTAAAAAGTACCCCAAAATACACCGTCATCATCGCACTTTACGTATTTTGTCACAAACTTATGATTATTTTTACCAAACCGATTATTAATTGCGAAGAAACTTTTGGTATATGAAGAGTTACAATTGTTTCTAAATCCTAAAATACCCTAAAAACATCTCGCTTAACATTTCACTTTAAGCATTTTGTTACAAAATAATTTCTTTTACCATCAAGTACACCAAAGTACATTGTTTAGCATTTTACTTTACATATTTTGTAATTAAATTAACTCTTTTTTTTACTGAATCGATTATTCAACAACAAAATTTGCATATTTAAACATTTAAATTTTTTTGAGACTATAAAGTAATGCTTAAAATATAAAAAAGAAAAATACAAAACTTTAAAATATAAAAGAAAAAAAAAACTGAAGAAAAAAAACAAAAACAGATGAAAACAAAAAAATAAGAAGATAAAAAAAGTGAAGTAATATTAAAAAAACAAAAAATAAATGAAGGAAAAAAGCAAAAAAAAAAAGGAATTGGCGGCAACAACGCCAAGTCGCTTATAAGATAAACTACTGCTTAAAATATAAAAAAGAAAAATACAAAACCTTAAAATATAAAAGAAGAAAAAAAACTTAAAAAAAAAAAACAAAAACAGAAGAAACCAAAAAAATACGAAGATAAAAAAAAGTGATGTAATATTAAAAAAACAAAAAATAAATGAAGGAAAAAACCAAAAAAAAATGAATTGGGCAACAGCGCCAAGACGCTTATAAGATAGAAAATTGTGTATAGTAACAATGATAATTATTTTTATTATTATTATTATTATTTTCAGGTGATAATCCGATCACAATAACATTAATGTATATTGCGTCAAAAAAAAACATTAATGTATATGATATAACAGCAATTTGACCCCGACAAATGATGCATTGGAATTTGGAAGAGTTTTAAGGAATATGCTCTCAAAATTTTTCTTTTTTAAATTCAAATTTGAAGATGCAATTTGAATTGAGAAAAATAATGAAGCACATTGAATACAGTTGAACCTATTAATTCCTCCACATTTATTCATTTAATTCCTCCGTAAGGTAATTAATTTAACTATTTTAAATATTTATATAATAGTAGAAAATTAAATTTAGATTTATATATATATATATATATAATATAATATAATTATATATTATAATTTCAAATGGGATGTGGGGTTTTGTCCAGGAAAGGATTTTGTTTCCTGTCTTATAATGTTTTGTAATAATTAAATGAATGAAAATTAATATAAAAGTATTCAAACAAAGTACTAAAACGAAAATTGAAAGCAGATGAAAATATGATTATCATCATATATATTCGAATGAGTATATAGAAAAACACATTACTATTACTAATGCGGAAGGAAAATAATATACGATAATAGAATGTCTCATCTATTTTGTAATATATCCTTCATAATTTGTTTTCGCTAAGCATGTAAACTTGTGCGAATTTGATTTTATTGTTATAAGCAACACGGGTATACATCTCATTTTATCATAAAATTTTAAATTATTTTTGGCTCCATTAAAAATGCGGTTGTATGTTTTAAAAGTGTGTTATATGACACGTCGATTTCTTTGTACACCGAGCTAGGTGGCCGACTTGGTTAAAAATTGCACTAAATTCAGGAGGGGATGAGTTCGATTCCCTGCTTTGACATTTTTGGTATTTATTTCCGCGAATTAACTTGACCAAGCCAACTTAGGTGGAGATCCAAACTGATGTGAAATAAAATTGTTGATGATGTAATTAGTGACGTGTCATACTATGTGGATGGTGACATGGAAAATCCATGGTTATATATAACTAGTATGATTCACCCGTGCCAGCACGGGTCGACATTCACTTGTAATTTAAAAAATTGACAATTTTTTTAGGAATTAAAGAACAGAAGTTGTATATTTAAGTGCATTGTGTAAGATATTAAATACTTTGGACACTATCTAAAATTTAGCTATTATGTTGTATAATAATTTTAGAAAAATGTATTATCAACATATATTTATAAATATTTTATACAAATTTGTATATTAAATTATTTGTCAAAACGTATATATATATATATATATATATATATATATATATATATATATATATATATATATATATATATATATATATCGTTTTCTCAATTGTATTAATCGATGTTCGAGGAAAAGACCCACATGAAAAACAAAAATAAGAGCTACTGCAAATTTAGAGATGTTGTATACGGACCCTTCAAAGAGAGAGATCTGTTAATAGGTATTATCTATTCATGACTCCGATGTTAATACATATAGCTTGGATACACTATGCAAACATATGATACAAATATTTTGAAATCCAACATGATCATGTGCTTGCAAAAATATTGGCTAAGTAACTCATATGATAATAAATATTTGAAATCCATAAGCTAATTTGGAACAAATAAATAATACAATTCTATATTTTTTATCAATGTTATTAAAACCGACCCGGTGATCGACCCGATCAGATCACCTGGTCATCGGGTTAATAAATGGGACCGATCGTCATTAGTTAGCCCGCATGACCCGTGTGAAGACTAATGATTGATAAAAATAGGCATAGTATGTATAAAATCACAAGTCACTTTTTTGGCATACCTTAAAAATGCCCAATAAATTATTTTTAATCTTATTTTTGATTCCATATTCTTAAATAGACATTTGGGCATCACTTTTAAAAATATATTTTCATATAACATATTAAGAATGACAAATTTATTTTTTAAGAATTTATAAAATATTTTGTGTCCACATTTATTTTGTTTAAAAATGCATTTTAATAATTAATTTAAGAAAAATTAATATGATATGTTTGACATAATTTCCCCTGACCCTTAAGAGAATCAAGACGACCCCTCTTTTTGAAGGTAGATTATGTCGTTGAATCTAACGGTGTTAGTTTCTCATTAAGGGATTTTGTACCCTCATTTATTTTGTTTTATGAAAAACAAATAATCAAAAGATTAAATACTTCCTCACACTACTTTGAAATAGCAGCGCGAAACTTTAATATATTTCTATCCCCGCTATAATAAACTCTAATTTAACATGAGATATCTAATAAATGGGTTTGACTACCCCGTATACCCGCTATAATATAACTTTGTTCATTAAAAAAAATTCATCTGTCACAATACAATACCTCAAAGGGTTATACTACATTGTATATATGGATTACAATCTATCAAAAAAAATCCACCAAAAATCTATCAAGAAATATGTGTGTTGCAATTTAAAAAGATTATCGTATATTTCTTTGCGGAAATGGCTCATGTTGCATAATTTAGATTAAAAATGGTAGGACATAATACATTCATGTAGTCTGATTTCTCAATTATAGACGGAACCCAACAAAATAAAATAGTGTTTATATATAGTGATATCTGCTATCCAAAAAAAATTCAAAAAAAACATGGTTATGTTAGTAGTTTGAATAAATTCAAAAGTAAAATTTGGGTAAGGGAACGAATGGAAAGAGAAGAGAGACTCTAAATAATACAAAATCTATACTTTTTGTGATACCACTCTTTTAACATGTAAATAGCAAAAGTAGCTAGTTGAGAAGAGGGTCTTTTCCTTTGTACCACTAAGTTCAAAATTCCAAATAGCAAGTGTACTACAGTATATTATGAGAGACCCACATGATCAATGTTTTTGTCATAATAGTACTCTAAAATTTAGTATTGACAACCGCAGGGTATATAATTTCAGGGGTATTTTCATATTGTGATGTTATTACAACATGAATTAGTTATAAGTATTATACGGTCCAAAATAGTAATAGTAAATAGTAACTTACAAATATATAGCAAATATACATTTGCATAAGGACATTTATTAGCTTGCTTTTGACTAAGGTGATTGACGTTGACAACCGCATGATCAATGTTCTCTGTCATCTTGTTTATTCTCTCTACTTGTTTTCTAAGTGCAGCGTAGTGAATAGAAGAATATTAAGCACAAACGTTGTAAACTACAAATATACTAATCGATCAAAGTTGTATATTGATTCTAATTGTATGTCCATCAAGCTGAATACTAAAATATGTGACAAACATTTTTAATATATAGGCTAAATTACTGTTTTGGTCCTTTATCTTTGGCCTTGATTTCATTTTGGTCCTTTATCTTTTTTTTCGTTTTGGTCCTTCATCTTCAATTTTTGTGTCATTTTGGTCCCTCTGTTAACTTTCTGTTAAAAAAAGGTTATGTGGCAAACGGAGGTGACGTGTCATCTCATGTCACCACTTCCACGTGGCACTGGCATGCCACGTCAGCAACCAATGGATGGTTGCCACGTGGCGCACTGACATTGCATAATGGAGGGTAGTGTGTTACTAAAATTAATAGAAATTTTGCCAAACTTGGGACTTGAACTCGTGACCTATACATTGAAAACACTCTCATTTACCACTGAGACACACGTTGTTGTTGGGATGTTAAGCCAAAAAACAATATATATTACATATCTGCTTCCATAACCATGCATCAACAAGCTCAGCAAGGACAAGAGCTCCAAGCTGAGGTGCAGCAGAAACCAACCATGTCCATATGAAAACACCAGTTTCCATTGCATCATGGGTGGAAATATACGCAGGACACCAGCAAAGAAGACGAAGAATCAAAACGAATGTTCAACTTCCAACGGAATCAACGAAATCGATTTTTCAGAACGAATGTTCAACTTCAGATTCAGATTCGATTTTTGCAGTTCAGATTCGATTTTTCAATTCACAAACATCATTTCCAGATTCGATTTTTCAATTCAACAACGAGATTGGGGATTTTTGCAATTCATAAACATCATCAACGAAATCAATTTTTGATTGATTCGATTTTTTTTTGATTCAGATTCGATTTTTCAATTCATAAACATCATTTCCAGATTCGATTTTTCAATTCAGCAACGAGATTGGGGATTTTTGCAATTCATAAACATCATCAACGAAATCAATTTTTCAGATTCAGATTCGATTTTTGCAGTTCAGATTCGATTTTTCAGATTTGAAAAATGCATTTCCAGATTCGACTTTCGTGTAGATTTAGAAACGATTTTCGTTCAGATTCAATTTTTTAGATTTAATTTTTCTCGAATTTAGAAACGAAATTGAAATGGAAGGTGTGTTTCCGATCGTTCTTGCATTTCCAGATCATTTCTTGCATTTTTGTTTTTCATTAGATTCGAATTTTGTTTCGGAAGATGAGTTTTTATTTTTCCAGATCTTGAATTTTGTTTCCGTAAGAGAAGAAGATGAAGAAGGAGGAAGAAGATGGAGAGTAATTGATGTTTTGTGTTTGTTTAAATTTGGTCCCTATCTTTCTTTTTGTTTCAATTTGGTCCTCCATTGGCCATGTCATTTAATGGTTACACATCGGATAAACGCCATGTCGATTAGCTAATCGCCAGCGTGGCGTCTGTTAAGGTGATGGATGGAAAATTACAAAAAGGACCAAATTGACACAAAAATGAAACATGAAGGACCAAAATGAAAAAAAAAAAGATAAAGGACCAAAATGAAATCAAGGCCAAAGATAAAGGACCAAAACGAGAATTTAGCCTAATATATAACATTATTTATAAGATGATAATTAAAAAAAGTTGAAATGAATAAATTTACTCATATTTAATAACATTCTAGTTAGTAAATATATAGAATAAAATCTATGGAATGTGATACAAAATATTAGATGTCAAATGAATATAATATATAAATGTAATATATAATAACAAATATATATGTATCAAAATAAATAATAAATAGATATAAAAAGTAGGTAAAATGTTTTGCAATAAAAGAAAGAATAGGATAAACATTTCGAAAAACACTTTAGTAGCATGAAATTGTGGTAGCTCAAATGGTCAGCGTCAAGAGGTGGTAGCGTGGGGGAATAAGTTCGATCTCCAGCTTTTGCTTTTTTGGTGATATATTTGAAATAATACTTGGCGTGGATTAAAAGAAAGGTGGTGTAATTAGTGACGTGGAAAGACATGTGGATGTATAGGTGGAAGATTCATGGTTTAATATAATATATATATATATATATATATATATATGAGCCAACTAACTCAATCAATGATATGCAGTGTACATAGTGGCAACATATATATTGCTAATAAGGTTTGGCTGTATTTTTTGGTCTTAGGACCACACTACTTGTCCTTTTTATTCTCTTCTCACCTTCAATATTCCAGAATATTGCAAAAGTCATATATATATCTCACTGCCCTACATGGTTTATGAATTAAGTTTCCTTGTTTATTTAATCTTGTTCTCAATCCTTCTTCCCTATGATATAAAAGATAGTTAAGAAGTTAGTTGTGATTTACATAAAGGAGTACAATTATTGAGGCTTATATATATATATATATATATATATATATATATATATATATATATATATATATATATATATATATATATATATATTGCCTATGAAAACAACTGACTTCTTAACTAACTTGTAACTAATTTTATATCACTAATAATCCCTTTGAAGTCTATGTATGAGGCAGTTTCAAACTCTTCAGGGACGTTGAGTCTTGTTACAAGTTTCTTATGTCTCAATCTTATGAGTTATGTGATTCTTAGCTAAATAAAGTTTCTTAGCTCAATCTTGTGGGATAACACATTGCCATCGAAAATTGGTGTTTTTGGTAGCTTTTGTTGGAAAAATTTCCTAATTGGGATGCTATTGCTTATAGAGACGTGTACTCTTAATTCTAGATTTCATGGATGAATATTGGCCTTGTAATTGTAAGTAAGCTGATTGTGTCATTATAACAATGATAATTGAAAAATATTATGTTGCGCTAATATAAAATTTGAAAAATGATAATTGAATATGGTTTCCCCTACATTTGAAAACACCACAATCTCTTGCATGTTCCTCTTTTCAATTTAGCCATTGTTGGCTATGCATGCATGAGCTTCGATCGACTGACTCCAATTTCTTTTGTTCAGACCATTGCTGGCTACTCACGGAATGTCTCAAACTTTCAACAAAAGACTAACATTCGCTCATGCTTAAGAGTGAATTTCGCACTAGCCAACACTGAGTTTATCCACGGCAGGAATCAAACCCAGGAGCACCGAGTCGACCCCTGTGTCCCTAGTAGCTTATGTCATTGGGCAACAGTGTATGTTGACCGACTTCAATTTGCCACCATTTGTGCAGGTGCAACATATCATTCTAAGATCGATCCGCCATTTTTTGTGCACCATCCACGACCACTACAAAGCAACACCGGACTATGACCCACCACTGGTCCACTACATACCTTCGATTATGCGTATGATACACGCTATAGGATGTGAAAAAGTTCATACTGCTTAAAGGATTATCTATAGTCCCAAATAAACCAACACTAATTTTTTTAGCATATTTTGCTCTCACACTACAAAAAAAACGGTCATTAGCGAGGGAATATTCAGTCGCTAACATGACCAATTCCCTCGCTAATTGCCATTAGCGAGGGAATTAGCGAGGGACCAGTTCGGTCGCTAATTCCCTCCTCGCTAATGCAATTAGCGAGAGAAATACAGTTCCGTCGCTAATTACCCACGGCCACGTCCCTCGCTAATTCCCTCGCTAATTAGCGAGGGACATATCAATTCCCTCGCTAACTGACACGCCTGAACATCCTACTGGTGACTGCCACGTGTCTGAATTCCCTCGCTAATTCCCTCGATAATTAGCGAGGGACACATCAATTCCCTCGCTAAGCGACACGCTTTGAACATCCTATCGTGGTCGCCACATGTATGCGAAAAAATTAATTTTTTTAAAACACGCTTATTTATTAATAATAACTAATTAAACATAAAATACCTAAATCAATATATAAATACAAAATTTCTAAAATGTTCCATTCAAAATCGAAATCAACACGTAAAATCAAATGTCAGTACAACACAAAATACTCAAATGTAAAAAAAATAATACAAAGAGTACTAAAAAGACCCGTCATCAGACTCCTCAGACCCCTCATAAACTCGATACTCAGACTCATCAGACTCCCCAAGTTTCTGCGCAGGCTGAGACGTACTCTGCTGAGTAACCCTCGCGCGCTCCTCAACAAAGTGATCTTGAGTACCCTTCCTTACATGGGTGGCCCTGTGAAGCTCAGCAGCAGTGGGAGGGCGTCCCAACTTCTTAGCCTGTAAAATGAAAAACATTTTCAACATTTGCTAACTAATTAAGTAATGTAAAAAAACACACAGATATTTAAAATAATTTACCAATCGAATAGCATGTTGAGCCTGGCTTATGGACCCAACACAGTTAAGCGAGCCGCCCTTTTGTGAGTTTCTATTCTGCTTCGCCTTTTCAGAATTATGTTTGAACTTTTCTGTTTCCCAATGTTCCTTGAAGGCATTCCAAACATTTTCACCCATGTAAGGAGGCCTCGCATTTCCACGCCTCAACTTGTACAACATATCCGACAATTGTTGACCAAACCTCAGGAGAAAACATCTCCGGACCTCTTCATCATACTGTTGGTGTCATGTCACTCACATTACGTATTAAGCATAATGAAAGTATGTATTAGTAATAATATTAAACATTATCAAACATTAAATTAAAACTAACAATATATATAGGTACATAATGACATAATTAATAGACACTTACTCTAAAAAAAGCCAACAACTCATCCTTCACTTTGTCATCAACTTTACTCCACTTTTTATGATAAGTTTGAAAATATTTCTTCTGGATGACATATGTGATGCTGGATGAAGCTGCTTTCGACGGAACAAGTCTACATAATGAAAAAAATATATCAAACAATCACATATACATATATATATATATATAAGTTGTTGCATAATTAACTTAAATTATAAAAAATCCAACCAATATAATACTTACGTGTTACCATATGGATAAATGATGTAGAGCTTTTTGTTGTTGATATAAACCACCTCCACTCTCTCGTCATCGACCACCTCCACTCCCGGCTCATTAGCACCATCACCACCAACATGATCATCCTCCGGTGTGGGCATATGCTCAGTCGATGTACTCATATGCTCAGTCGATGTGCCTATATGCTCAGGTGGCGTATGCCCATTTGTATACCGAGGATGTGGGGAAGAGTCCACCAGATATCTGAGTCAGTATACCCAGTGGCATATACTGAGTCTGATACCCGAGAAGGTGGCATATGCCCGTTGTATACCCAGGAGGTGGCATATGCCCGTTGTATACCTGAGGAGGTGGCATATGTCCATGTGAGGAATATGAAACCAATTGGGGCCCGATGGAGAATGGGGTGGTGAGACATCCGAGGTGGTAGTTATGGGCGGACCAACCAATGTACTCGACCTCATATTTCCAATATTAATTACCACCTCATTATTAGCACTACGATTACGCCTCCTCTTGGGCTCCCCTCTTGCTATTCCCTTCCCTTTATCTTGTCTCGGTGGGTGAGCCTCCTCCCGAATCCATTTCTATGAAAAAAGGGAACACACAACAATATATAATATTACCAACATTAATAATACAAAATGTGATACTAACACCATTAATGATACAAAATGTGATACTAACACAATTCTCGATACAAAATGTGATACTAACGACATTAATGATATATTCATAAACAAGTTTCATCCAAAAGACAAATTAAGGTAATACACAAGAACAATAATGATAATAATAACATAAGACTAATCTAATTATTCATCTTCTTCATCTTGATTCTCTTCTTCATCTTGCTCATCTACCTCATTTTCTTCTATCACTTCTAATACTGCTTCAACTTCTTCAACATCGATGCGATCATCACGTAAGGGGTGAACTGTTCAACTTCAATTACCTCATTTACTCCGGACATTTCATCCACCTGATAAGGAACATCATCCTCCGCATCACTGGCTTCAATGCGACCCCGTGGTTTTGTCTTAATTGCAACACACCATCCTTTACGAGTTGATGGATATGGAACATAGTACACTTGTCTCACATTTTCTGCCATAATAAATGGATCATAGAGTTGATACCTTCTATTCATTTGAATGTCCATCGTATTACATTTTGGATTCAACTTTGTTCCTCTAACCGATGGATCAAACCATACACAATAAAACATGACTATTTTCTTTTCATAGTCCAGGAATGGGTATTCAAGTTGATATATGTGTTGGATCACACCGTAGTAGTCATTTTCACCTCCTCCTGTTTCCCCTTTAACATATACCCCACTATTAATTGTTCTTTTTCCCTCACTCTAGGATTGAGTGTCAAATTTGTAACCGTTAACTAGGTGCGTGTGCCACTCGGTGACCTCAAGAAAAGACCATCGCCTAAGTTCCTCAAGTGTAGGATTAGGGAGTTGGTTGTGCTTCATAAACCTAAGTAACCATATATGGGAAAAATAAGTCATGTCTCATATCTACTTTAAACATTTGACATTAACACATTATTTGATTTACTTACTCTAGCCTTAAACAGTTGGAAAACTTTCATGTATACGAACGAGAAGATTCTTGGCGGGTATACCGAAATTCGTAAGAATGCATCGAAATGGTGTAATTGAAAGTTGATCAAACCATGATTTAACTTTATACTTTAAACGTCTATAATATAAAGACTAAATTGGAGCATACTTACTCGACATATGGTTTAACTTGATTGCAATTGATCAAGACATGAACATGTCTTTGATAGATGTTCTTTATCGATAAGTATTTGGTTGACTTCTTTCAGAGGCGACGGAGTTTGCTAAAGACGGATAAAGTGAGCGCATGTCTTTGTTCTTCAACCTCCCTTTCATTTCTATTATTTCTTGACAACATAAAATTGTTGAAATAATGTGAGCAGAAATAGATGGTTTCACGGTGTAAGTAAGCTGCGCAAATCGATCCTTCAACTCTAGCTTTATTCTTCACTGATCGTTTATAATCACCCATTAATCTACATATGAACAATTACTCATACTAATTAATTAAAATAGTCGTACTAATAATTTTTTAATTCAAATGTTGAAATAGATAATTACCTCTCAAATGGATACATCCACCTATAATGAACTAGTCCGCCAAGTCTTGCTTCATATGCTAGGTGAGGTGAGCAGGTAGATGCTCCATGGAATCAAAGAAACCGGGAGGAAATATTCTCTCCAACTTACACGGATGATGAAAGGAATATTACGCTCCATCTTAATGAGATCATCCATTCTCAATGTTGAAGAGCACATATTCTTAAAAATTGACTCACTTGATAAGTGGTTCCAAAACACACTTTGGTAGTGAACTAAAAGCAATTGGAAGCAAACACTCCATGAATACATGGCAATCATGACTTTTCATCGCATACATCTTCCGGTGTTCACATCGGTACATCTTGCAAGGTTAGAAGAATAACCATCGGCATCCTCAATCCTTTCAACCATCGGCAAACATCTTTCACTTCATCGGTGTTAGACAATATTTGGCTTTTGGTTTTAACATCTTCCCATTAGCCATTTCCACAAATTCAAATCGGATCGATATTTGCTCTGATGAAAGAGCGAGAATCCAATCTAGCCTTATTATTGTCTTTAGTTTTATCTTTCACATTCATCACGAGTCATAAATATGTTATCAAAGAAATTCTTCTCAATGTGCATAACATCGAGATTGTGCCTCAACAGATTGTCTTTCCAATATGGGAGATTCCAAAATATGCTTCTTTTGTCGATTATGCACTTGTCCATAACCATGCGATCTCTCAAGTTCGCCTACCTCGGTGACTTGTGGCAAGTCCATAACTCGCTCCATATTTCACCGTGTCACCAAAGGCGGTGGTCCATCTTCTTCAACTACCTTGTTCTTGAAGCCCTTCTTGTTCTTTCTAAATTTATGATCCGCGGTAAGAATCTACGATGCGAGTCAAACCAAGAAGTCTTGCCCCGTATTTTTAGCGGCAGCGCCAGTGTGTTCCATGCAATGGGGACATGCCAATTTACCGTGAGTCCCCAACCGGACAACATACCATAAGCGGGAAAGTCGTTAATTGTCCACATCAACGCCGCTCTCATCTTAAAATTCTCTTTCCTTTTTGCATCATATGTCAAAACACCCCCACAATCTCTTGAGATCATCAATTAGAGATTCCAAAAGATATCAATGTTAGCTTTTGGATTATTTGGACCAGTGTATCGGACAAGTCAAAAACATAAACGGTTTAGTCATGCACATCTCGGGAGGAAGATTGTAAGGGGTAACAATGACTGGCCAACAAGAGTAGGAGAAGATGATGCTTGGATATATGGAGTAAATCCATCGAGCACAATCCAAGTCGAACATTTCGTGGGTCCGAGGCAAAATCGAATGCACTAAATCAAAGTGTTTCCATGCTTCACCGTCGGATGGGTGGCGCAAAATGTCCGAGGTACCCTATTATCATAATGCCAAGTCATTTTCACAAGCAACTTCGATCGATGCAAACATTCTTTGCAACCTTGGAATTATAGGCAAATAGAACATCGACTTCACGGGAATGGGTTTATAATTACGTTTTGCCCCTTTACGAACATGATACCTCGCCGTCCCACGAATTTGCATTCAAGTAGCTCACCGTCATTTTTACCAAACTCGTTGTTGTAATACAACATGTGTCCTTTCTCACAACAATCAATCTTCTTAAAATCCAATCCCACTTGAAACTAACATATTTGCTTCATAATAATTTTTGGCAAATTATCCTTATAAGGTGTTGCATCCATCATCATTTTAGTCACATAGTCTAAACCCACTTGAAATACTACTCATGGACTTGAGAGCTAAAAAGCTTAACACACATAGATAATTTTGAATCTGGCGAGCCTTGAACAACGGTTTGTTTGAATCGATAACAAATTATAAAATCTCTGCGCTTCTTCATTTGGAAGTTCTTCATGATTGTCATCATCGAGGCTCATCAAATGGCACATTCACCCCAAGACCATCACAAATCATGTTATTCATCCACTCAATATTTTCATTACGTGAAACACCAACACGAGAATTGCTTGAAGCTCCGACTTCAAAATTTTGAAGTCGTTCTCCATGGTCGATCCAAATCCTATAATTAGGCCTAAACCCCATTGATACAAGTGGCCTCACGATTTCCTCATCACCCTAATAGGTACACCGTCGCATTTTAAACATGGACATCTAACCCCATTTTCCTCTCTAGCCAAATCATGTTGCCACGCTACGGAAGAAATTGTTCAACCCCAACAACAAAAGATTCCTTCAAACCCGCTCTTCTCGAATATAACCGATCATACACCCAATCACGATTAAATTGATACCAATTCATCTACACACATTTTAAAAAGCGTGTTACATTCCCATAACATTGCCAATAACATATATCAAGTTAGTGGCATCGATATCATCATGATGGAGATGATTTCGAGCCGAATATGGGGTCGAGGACAAAGACAAAACCATTTTCCATCCAAGTAGTGAAGGAAGTTATTTGAACTCACAACCTTACCAGTTGTTAGTCTTGTCTCGCAATTATCTCAATGGAGATGATTTCGAGCAAAATATGGGGGTGAGTGAAACAGCACCTCACCCTTTTCCATCAGCAACACACAGTCAACTAACCTAGGGTTCATCCAAAAACACTTAAACACTTTTCATACAATTCAACTAACATTTCACAATAACAATTAATCCTAATATTCAATTATAACTTACAATTCACACTCAATCCTACAACCTTTAAAACAAGTTTATTTTAACAATAACAACAAATTTTAACTCACATTTCACACTCAATTCAACTCACATTTCACAACAACAATTAAGACTAATACTTAATTATAACTCACAACAATACTCAATTGTAATACATAACAACAAATTTAATTTAAAAACTAATCGCTATTAGATTTACGTCCGGTGCGGTGGTTCGGTGACGGTGCGCACTCCGGTGCGGTGGTGAAACTTCAAACACCAAAATCCAATCCTAACCAATTTCAATTTCAAGGAAAAAATAAATTAAAACAAATTCAATAAAAAATTAAAATTAAAACAATATCATAAAAAATTGAAAATCAAAACTTACAATAAGAGGTGGTTGTGGTGGTGGTGGTTGTGTGGTGGTGTGGTGGAAGAAGGTGGAGAGAGTAAGAGGGAAATGAGAAATAGTAAGAGAGAGAGCTAGAGAGGAGATAAATAGAGAGGAGAAATAGTAAGAGAGAGAGCGTCGTTCTGTCAAAAATTTATTCACGGTAGCGACGGAATTAGCGACGGAAAGTCGGTCGCTAATCCGCGCGTAAACCAAGACACTACAACGGTCAGAAATTAGCGAGGGACCCATTAAATCCGTCGCTAACTGTCTTGAAGTGCGTGCAAGCGCAATTTGAAATTGGCGCGTGCATTTAGCGACGACGCGATCCCGTCGCTACTAAAATACCTTTAGTTTCGCGCGCTAATTACCTAATTTGCGAGGGACCTGTTTCCCTCGCTATGTCCGTCGCTAATTTCTGACTTTGCGAGGGACTTAATATTCCCTCGCAACGTCCCTCGCTAAATGACGTTTTTTTTGTAGTGTCACTCACGCACTTTCTAGGAAACTTCTTAGAAGGTTAATCATCCTATAAGTGTTTCAAGTCAAGCACGTATAACTGTGAATCGCTTATATTCTAAGCTCCCGAACATATGTTATGAGTAGTATCAATCAATTATTATAAGCCCCCCACTAATTGTACGTACACTCTAATACTTGTACAAGCTCAAGATCTCTCTCATCTCGATGTCGTTAATTCAATTCATTAATGTGTCTTTTGCTTAGAAACATACCAAGATTCAATATTTAGCCATGTTCAATGCACCAACAATGTCTCCTAGCTCTCATGAACCTCAAGCAATCCAGAATGCCCCCACTAACCTAATTACACCAATGAGTATCATGAATTATATATTACAAAACATGTAAAAAAATTAAATTCAAAGTGCATGTCTAGACCTAGTTAGGGTTTGGCATACTAACTATCACACATTCAAAAAATCAATGAGTGGAGCTAGAGCTGTCAATTTTGGCCCAGCCCAACGGGCCGGCCCACGGGCCCAATTTTTTGGTTGGGCCGGGCTCAAAAATGGAGGCCCAAAACCAACGGTAAGTTTTTGGCCCAGACCCATTGGCCCAATCAAATTTATGGTAGTGGCAAGAATTTTATTGTGGTGTGGGCTAGCCCATGGGCCAGATTTGTTTTTTTAATATTTTCATTCTAACAAAAAAAAACTAAATTTCACTTGAGTGTTAATAACAAAAAAAATATATTCCACTAAAAAAATACATTCCCATTTTTCTTTATTTTCTATCCTTTTATTTAACTAAATATTAATTCCTCCCAAAACCAAAAAGTTCCCTCTTTTTCTCACGGTAAAAATTTGAACAAAAAGCTTAGCTCCTCTTTTTTTTCACAATTAAAATCACATCCCACTATTTATTAAAAACAAGAAAGTTTTCGACTTCTTAGTTCCTCTTTCTCACAAAACCCTAAACAAAAAGATTGGCTCCTCAACATCACAACATCGCCTTCATCGATACATCGCTCTCGCAAAAGGATCCTCTCTCCTATTACTAACATCGTGTTCTCGCTCGCAATGCAACATCACGTTCATTGAAATTTAATATTAAGGTTAGTATTGCTTTGATTTATTCCCTTTACTTTTTCAAAAACATAGCATCGATATATTATTCTTTTCTCGCCTTTCTTTTACTTTTGTAGTTAAAATAATTGAAGATTATATTTTTGCTTTGTTAGAATCTGTAAAAAGCCCATCATATTTGTAGTTTTAATTTTCCACTCTTTCTATTTTGTGTTTCAAAGATTAACATGGTGATAGATTAAGTAGTGAAAGGAGACTACCACACTAAATTTACACCCTTTGATTCTCTTCACATGTTTCTTTATCAAAAAGGTAGCTTCACTTTGAATTCCCCTTTCGCATATATTTTCTCTTTTGTGCAATATGATTGAAAGTGATTTTTGTTTGACAGACAAGCATCTTCATTCATTAGTACTTCGTTGATTCTTTAGACGGTTGAAAAGCTGTGTTGGTAAGTTGCTTCGCATATCTTTGTTAATTCCTTTATTAATGATGTGATTTACGTGTGTGGAATATTTAAATTAATTAAGGAATTGTCAAATTTCGAGTAGTTTAATATTTTTGTAGTTATGGATGTTATCATGGAAGTCGATTTCGATGATGACTTGCAAATTCTCGGGGATTCTAGTCCCCCTAATGATGAGATTTTGGATGATGTTAAGAAAAATGAGAATACCAAGAAAGTCGCGAGAAAAGCCTCTGTGACTTGGGACCATTTTGACAAGTTGGAGGGAGGGGAAAAATGTAAGTGCAAGGGTTGTGACAAATTGTTTTTTGCTCACTAGGTGGTACAAGTCATTTAGGCGCCATGTTCAAAAATGTGTAGGGATTATTAAGTTTAACGATGTGGGAGTCATGTTGGATAATAAAGCTACATTGTTAAAGCAATGGAAATTTGATAGTACAGCTTATAGAGGGGCACTTTCTAAAGCTATTATCAAACATGATCTTCCATTTAGCTACGCAGAGTATGAGGGGGTTTCAGTAGTCAACAAAGTCTTGAATCCTGAGTTTCAACCAATTTCTAGAAACACTGCAAAAGATGATTGCATGGGTGTGTTTTTAACTGAAAAGGAAAAGCTAAAGAGTGTGTTAGCATCCATTCCTACTAGAATTTGTCTTACCTCTGATGTATGGACAGCTGTAACAACACAAGGTTATATGACCGTCACTGCTCATTATATTGATCATGATTGGAAGTTAAATAGCAAATTGCTTTCCTTTTGCCACTTAGATGCTTCCCATACTGAGTTGGAATTATCCGGAAAAGTACTTGAAGCTCTGAAGGATTGGGGGATATCTACAAAAATATTTTCTATCACATTAGATAATGCCTCGTCAAATTTAGGCTGCTTTTTTTACTGTTATGGTTATCGACAAAGCGTTAATGTATTAACCATGGTGATTTGTAGAGCCTAAACAGATTATATATTGGCTTTGTTTGAGCCAAAAAGCATTTTTTATGTTATCATGCTTTCCAAAATAGTCTTTATGTATGTTGCTTCATTTGTAGAAAAAAACTATGGCCAAAATTCTAAAAATTCAATGATTTGTGGCCCATTAATTTTGGCCATCGGATCGCCCATTGGGCCACACGCGCTTTGGTCGGGGCGGGCGGCAGTAAAATATGTAGCCCATTCAAATATTGGTGGGTGGCCCACCCACCAATGTTGTTTGGCCCAACGGGCCGGGCAGGCCGGGCCGGGCTTGGCCCATTGACAGCTCTAAGTGGAGCCCTTGAACTTTCCATAAAGACTATGAATAAACACCACTTACAGTATAGCAAAATAGCTAGCTGTGATTTTACATTGTTGTTTGTTGGGTAAATGTTACATATGATGTGACAAATGAATAACATGCAAAATGATGAAGCCTCATCACATTTGGACAAAGAAAAGAATCGCTTGAAAACTATGAGACACACAATAGTAATGATATATGAAATAGAAGGTAGACAAATATACACATAAACATGTTACGTAGCTAAGTGAAAAGAAAAAGGTTGAAAAAACAGAATACCCTTTCGAATTATTCCAAGAAGTGATTCTAGATGATAAACTGTACACAACCAAATCAGGAAAACAATAATTCATAATATAAGGATAAAGTGTAGCTTGAAAGATGTATACCAAAACGTACATGTCTCTTAGCAAATTAGCATGTGGCCAAAATGAAGCTGTTCAATGATCTATTTAAAGGGTGAATGGAACAAAAATAACCCTGCAAAGATTCTCAAAGGAAAGGAAATTAAAAAAGTTCAAAAAAAAAAAAAAAAAATTAATTTGGGTCCCATTATTATGGTGTGGTCCACCTAAGTCACCATCAATTTCCGGGTAAAAGAGTGACACCCACTTAAAGAACAAGCTCTGTGATATGAAAATTGAAAATATATTCTTTGCAGTCTGAATTCAGAAACAGCATTGTATATTCCTCTTAGGCCATCCATGTGCAATCGTGCACTACGTGTCAAGTACTTTCACACGGGGAGTAATTCTTTATTCATATATTTTTAAAAATATAAAAAATAAAATGGACTCCACTTTTTTGAAGTTTATTTTTGAACGATAATTATTTTGTGGACATGTAGCTATTTGAAAAGTTTACATTTTCAAAATTTTTGCCGTTTGAAAAATCGAAAATTGCGGGGTATATTAGAATAATAAAGGTGTGAATAAACAATTTCATTATTTGTTTGGAATATCCGAAGCCCGGAAGGTAATAAACAATCGGCCCATGTTTTTCTCAATTCCCCTCCTACTCACCACCACACACTTTTAAACTTCAAATATTCCAATTTTACTCTCACTTGCAACGTTCATGGACGACGTATTTTTCAAAGGTTCAGTTGCCTCCCACCAAACCGGTATGGCTACAGTCAACTGGACATTGTAAAATTGAAAAAGGGGGTTGTTGATGTCTGCCGCATGATATCGCGGTAGGAGGCCGAACAGGATTGGATTGCCTTGGTAGAACCACAAATTAACAAGCACGCCCCTTTACACATTTAATGGGTATGGTTGTTGGCAATCAAACTGGTTCGATTACCCCCAACCGAACCAAGCGCGATTCCAGAAAAAATAAAACGAATGCAATAACAAACAGCAACCTAAATGTAAAATGATTGGTAGGAATAAAACTTTATAATGGTTAGTAATATTTAGAAGATTATTAGAAGGTTAATGAAGTAGGTATGGTGAATAGGGTTGGGAGTGGAGAGATGGGAGGTGTGGGGTGTTTGAGGGGAGTGTGTGGTGCTGGAGGAGAAGGAGATAAAGGATAGGAAGGAAATATTTTAGATTGGTAAGGTTATTTTGGTAATTCATAGGGTCAGGGGTGGCGAGGAGTAGGGGGAGAGTGGGGAAAGCATGGACCTAAACAATCCGTTATTCATGTCACGTTAAGGGACAAAGCAAGTAAATAAATACCGGCTCATTTTTTTCACACTCCCCCTTCTACTCACAAACACTCCCAAATTTTTAAAAGATTCCAAAACTACTCTTACTTCCTACCACTTCCTAAACTCCCCTCCCTATTCACCTTCACACTCCCTCCTTCTCTCTCTCACCACCACTTTCTCCCTCTCACCACCACCACCACCACCTTCTCCTCTCACCACCACCACCACCTCCTTTTTCTCCCTCTCACAATCACCACCTCCCTCTCACCACCACCACCACCACCACCACCTCCTTTTCCATTGTCTTCATTTCTTTATCTATTTTCTATACTTTTTTCGCAACTAAGTACAAGTTTAGTATCAAGGTACCCTGTCTGTTTTGTTTCAAAATTAATAGGTATGATACCTTGGTACCGAATTGGTCATGTACTTTGTACCGACCGTACTTGGAGTGTGAAAAAAGTTATAAGACACAGTACCAAGGTACCGTACTTGTGTTGTTTCAGAATTGACAAGTATGGTATCTTGTCAAAACTACTCTTTATTCTAAATCAACACAAATACGGTACCAAGGTATCATACCTAGTTCGGTACTATAGTATTGTACTTGTTGAAATCCAGGAAAAAAAGGAGACGCATTGGAAAGATATTGTTCATTAAGGATTTTTTTTCTTTTTGCATGGTTAGGAGGTGTTTAATGAGTAGGAGGGGGAGTGTGAAAAAATTGGGCCATTAGTACCCTAAGAGGCCCGAGAAATCTAGAGTAAATGTCAATAATCCAAGGCGTTTACTTTTCCCACACCCCCTCTTACTCTTTCACACCCCTTAACAAATTTTATTCCAAAAATAACCTCGCGTGAAACGCTGTGAGAACGTGTTTAAAGACTGTTCGAACGACCTTGTTCGAACACGTTCGAATGACCTCGTTCGAACAGGTGAAATTACATACAAAAGGGTGTGAACTCAATATTTAACACACTCGAACGATGTCGTTCGAACGAGTTCGAACGATGACCTCATGCGAATAGGTGAAAAACGCCCAAAGAGAGTGTGAAGTCAAAATTTAACACACTCGAACGATGTCATTCGAACCTGTTCGAAGGCCCGTGTTCGAACAAGTGAAATTTCGTGAAAAAAAGAGGTTTTGGCTGGCCTTTTGGTCTTTTCACACCCTTGTGGGGGTGTGTTTTGAGAAGGAGGGGGTGTGGGAAAAACAATAGCCTAATCCAATAGAAGGCATCCGTTTACTTTTCACATATGGAACATGTTATTCACACCTTCCCGATCCATTTTTCCACCTCCCTTTTAATTATAAAAAGGCAAAAATTCACTTAGCTCTAAAAAAAATCCTAAACTACATTTCTCCATAGCCGCCGCCACCACCACCTCCCCACGACCACCCTTCCCAAAACAATATATGTATTTGGTATAAATTTAGATTAAACACATCCACTTTTTTTACTTACATTTTGTTACATGAGTGTATTACTTGCCTAACTTCTAAATATGAGCCATAAATTTGTTTTATGATAACAAATCATTGTTTAGTAGAAAAACATTTGTTAGAAAAATTAGGGGGGAATAGTTCCCTCAACCATACTCCTCCCTCCATCCCTAGTTGCAACGAAGTGGGCGGGGTTGGAGTGGGAGGGTGGGGCAGGGACATTGCAGAAGGTATGGATGATGGTAGCTTAGAAATAAACATCTTTTTTTTTGACAAAAGAAATAAACATCTTTTGTCGCTAAAGAAATTAGCAAATCCACGATTTAATTTTTGAAATATACATCTTTTGTTTCCTAGCTACTTGATCCCAAAAGTATAAAAATTTAACAAGTAACTCATAAAGTTTGTGAAATTCGTTCCTATAGTCATTAAACTACCTAAAGAGTATGACTTTTAAAGTAATCTCTAATGTTGTGTTTGGTTTCAAAAGGAAAGTGGAAGGAAAGAAAGAGAGTGGAAAGTGAGAGGATTTTGCGGTTGTTTGGTTTAAGAGAAATTGAGAGGAAAGAAAGGTGAACCTTTCTCTTCCTTTGTTTGATTGAAAAGAAAGTGAGTGGAAAGAAAGATTGTGTATTTGTGAAATGACAAAAATAACCTTATGTAAAAATAAAATATTTATAGGATATAGTTCAAATTGAAATAAAGCAAAATTAGAGGCTCTTTTGCCTTTTATATTCAAATCAACCTCTCCCTCCCACTTTCCCCTCATTTTAGCTGGGAAACAAAAACATGTGGGACCCATCATAAACATTTTTCCTTTCCTTTTTGTCGGAGTTCCAAACAATGGAAAGTGAATCTTTTCACCCTCATTCCCCTTGCTAACTTTCTTTCCTCTAAAACAAACACAGTATAAAAGTCTTTTAAGAGTATGACTTTTAGGTAGTGTTTGGATGCCATAAAAGATAGGGGAAAAGAAAGGACGGCATGAAAAACAGTTTTCAAGATCTTTTCCTTGCTTTGGTTCAAAAGAAAAGTACAAGATGGAAATAAAAATGTCATTGGGCCCACCAAATTCTATTCCCTCCCAATTTGAAGAGAAAAGACCATGAAAAGTATTCAACTCCTCAAAATTACAACTTTACTCCTTTTGAAGAAATAAATATATCACACATTCTATTTTCATACAAGGTTAATTATGTCATTTAGCAAATATACCTTTTTCTTTTCTCTCCATTTTCCACCTCTTTTCTCCCAAACCAAACAACTAAAAAATCATCTCATTCTCTACTCTCTTTCTTTCCTATCATTTTCCTTTCCCTTGCCTTTCTTTCCTCTCAATTTCTTTTGTGAACCAAACAAAGCCATAATTTCCGTTTTTTTGATGAAAGTCGTAAACTCCTTTTATGACT
Source organism: Oxytropis ochrocephala (assembly GCA_020916435.1). Taxonomy (NCBI): domain Eukaryota; kingdom Viridiplantae; phylum Streptophyta; class Magnoliopsida; order Fabales; family Fabaceae; genus Oxytropis; species Oxytropis ochrocephala. Next base: position 19,276,690 of record CM037093.1, read on the forward strand.
TTGTATGAAAACTTTTTAACATTCTCAAAGATACAACTTTTTTCGTATAAATAAATTTTAGTGTGATTAGAGTTTGTGACTCGAAATTAGTTATCGATATCTTTCATATCAATGTCATTATTCATCGATGACTGTTGCATAGTAAGAAAAGTAAAATTTGTTTTCTCTCACATTTATAACGAGATAAAGAGTCTATTTAAATTGAGTTTTAAAAATTGTTTTCTGGTTTTTAAAATTTAACAAAGAATAAATTTATTCAATAAAATTTTAGAAAACTAAAAACTGTTTTTAAAAAATGGATTTCAAACAGGACACTCTTCTACAGAGACACGACCCGTGTCCATATGGAACGTGTACCCGTGTCCCTCTCTGCTAGTGGCCAAAAAAATTTAAAACTCAGGGATACAACTCGTGTCCCATATGACACGGCCCGTGTCCCAACATTATGTTCAACGATTTTCAATGTAACACCTTCAATATCCCTATGTGCTACCCCTAATCACTTCCATGATCAAATGGTCTAAGTATTAAGATAATTTGTTGTATGTTTGATGGTGAAACTTTGGTTATATGGTATCTATACTGAGTTTAGTGTTATGTTATACTAGGTGTGAATAACCAAAAGTTTAGTACATTCATAATATACGAGGAGGATGACGATCCCAAGAGGTTTAATAGCACACATTTGGTTTAGGGAAGTCATGAGTCCGAAGCCAATGCCTAGAATTACTCAGTATTAGCTATGGTTGAGTTGGGTTCTCCGTTGAAATTAAGTGATTTAATTTTTCGGGTTGTGCTAAGAGGAAAAGGAAAAGAAAAACAAAAGAAAACATTGAGAGTTATATGGTGAGGGGTCATGAAGGAACTCATTGAGATTGTATCTCATTGTTTATTATGTGGTGTTGTCAGATGGACAAAGTAGGGCAAAGCAAACTAAGGAGAAGTAGTTGCGGATGTAGTTGCTTGAGTTTTGAGGGATCCTTTAGAATCAAGTTTATATGTTTGCTTATCCTAGATGTATTTTGTATAACCTTTTGAAACTTTAATCTTTGATCTTTGTAATCAAAGTTATGGTGTATTTTAAACCTTACTTTTGAATCTATTCAACTATTATGCAATAATTGCAGTAAACTGTATTAGTTATGATATTTGGGTCTGATTTTGATATCTTTACCTTAAGGAACTCAAGAAAATGGTTAATTCCATTTAGTTATGTGATGTCCAAATTTATAAAGTAGGTTTATAACTCCGATGATTGTGATTTGTTAATACTCTTATTATTTCTTCCAAGGTTGAAATATTAGGGTTTACATAAGTCAAGAGTGCATTTGGTTGAAGGTCTTTCATTGATATAATTGTCATGATGTGACTTCCCATATCTTAGAGATAATTATCTGTATGAATGAGAGAAATGGTATGCACTCTTTTTTCCAGCACAAAGTTCAGTTGAACCATCTGGGAAAAAATGTACTAATATTCCTATGTAAAAAAACTTTTGAACCCCCTGAAATTTTAAATTTGCAATAATATCCTTAAATTTGCATCCAATTTGCAACAAACTTTTAATAAATCTGTCTTATTAATCTCCGTAAGGGACTATTTATAAAACTTTATGTGATTTTACCAATGTCACGTACTTTTACGGACTACTTCTTATTTTCATATAATTTAAGACTTAAATAGGAAAGAGCGTGTAAACTTAGAGACTAATTTGGCGATTTACTCTTAAACAAATTTGGAGTTAGATAACTTGATTATTTAATTTTAGTAAATTAATCGATGATATTTGAAAATAATTAAACAATTTTATGTACAAACATTTTTATAATAATAAAAAAAAATTTGCACCCCCTACTCTAGTAGGGTCCTGGGTCCACCACTGTATCAATTTCCATGAGTTTCAAGAACTACATAGTAAAAATATTGTAAAAGACACTCATTTATGTGAATTATTATTCTTATAAAGATTGTAAGTTGTAAGACTTATGTAAGTTATTATGTTCTTTTTTTGACAAAGATAAGTTATTATGTTCTATAAATAAAAACTCATGTATCATGTAACATGGTAAAACACACCTCAATAGTATATAATACAAAAACTCTATTCTTCTGGCATCCTCTTCTCTATTCTCTATTTCTTCGTTATCTATTTTTTTTTGTTAACCAAGTTCTTAGAATGTGGTTTTAGGCCTAACTCAATCCCACAAAACCGGCTTGTAAGGTGAGGGATGCCACCCACTTATAAACTCTTTTTCAGGCCATATCACATCCGATGTGGCATCTTAACACACACCTCCCTCTCACGCCCAGGATTGGACAACTAGAGCGTGACCCGAGTGACACAATAGCGGGTGGCCCAACGGATCTTGGATTGACTCTGATATCATCTTAAAATGTGGTTTTAGGCCTAACTCAACCCCACATAACCAGCTTGTAAGGTAAGGGATGCCACTCACTTATAAACTCTTTCTTCATTATCTATTTTTTTTTGTGTTAACCAAGTCTTCATTATCTATCTTGTTTTATATTTGGTTGATTTTATTACACAACAATATGTTAAAAGTTTTTTCCTTTTATAAAATTTTAGGGGTGAGGGGATAGTGTCTCAATCCTAGACCCAACCTTTGAGAATATGTTGGTTCCATGCAAAAACAACAAAAAAAAAAAAAAGTGAAAAGAGCTCACTCACTCAACTTGTCATCATTCGTCGTTACCCCGAAATATTCGTCTACGCGTCGCATATTCCGATCCACGTGTCTCTCTCATCTTCTCGGGTTAACTTGATCCACCCACCTATATATAACATAAAAAACCCACCCGTTTCTCTCTTTTCTCGCCTCTCTCTTCCATTCAATCATCAAATCAAAAACTCATCACCACCCTAAACTTCAATCCATTCTCTCTCTCTCTCTCTCTCCCTCTTCCCAATTCCATCAACTGCATCTTCATCAAATACCCCAAATCTATATCCGGTAAGCAAAGTTGAAATCTTTACCTTATCATTTTCACAATCCAGAAATTAATTTCCCTATTTAAAGCCCTTATTATTGAATTACTTTTATATATTTATATTCTAGTTTTACAATTATGGATAATCAAGGGGATGGGATTTTCCCAGATGAGGTTGTTATGCAGATTCTCGCTAGGTTACCAGTGAAATCCCTATTTAGGACAAAAACCGTGTGCAAATTATGGTATAGATTATCCACTGATAACTTTTTCATTCAACTTTACAATGAATTGTCTAGGAAGAACCCTATGATTCTTGTGGAAATTTCAGATTCATCATTATCTGAATCTAGTTTAATCTGTGTTGATCATTTAAGAGGTGTTTCTGAATTTTCACTCAATTTTTGAATGATAGAGTTAAGGTTAGAGCATCTTGTAATGGCTTATTGTGTTGCTCTAGTATACCTGATAAGGGTGTGTTCTATGTGTGTAATCCTGTTACACGTGAGTTTAGGTTACTTCCTAGGAGTAGGGAAAGGCCGGCGACTCGATTTTATCCTGATAGTGAAGCTACATTGGTTGGTTTAGCGTTTGATTCGACGTTTCAGAAGTTTAATGTTGTTTTGGCTGGTTGTCACCGGACTTTCGGTCATAGACCGGATGGAAGTTTCATTTGTTTGGTGTTTGATTCGGAGTTGAATAAGTGGAGGAAGTTTGTTTCTTTTCAAGATGATCATTTTACTCATATGAATAAGAATCAAGTTGTTTATGTTAATAATGCTTTGCATTGGTTGACTGTTAGTTCTACTTATATACTTGTGCTTGATTTGAGTTGTGATGTTTGGAGGAAGATGCCGTTACCGTATAACTTGATTTACGGAACGGGAAATAGGATTTATCTCTTGGATTTCGATGGCTGCTTGTCTGTTATTCAAATTTCAGAAGCATGGATGAATATATGGGTGTTAAAAGATTATTGGAAAGATGAATGGTGCATTGTTGATAAGGTGAGTTTGAGGTGTATTAGAGGAATGGTGCCGGGTATTTTCCCGATCAGTCAGACGGTTGAGTATATTTTCTTGGCAACTCATAAGCAGGTTTTGGTGTATCATCGAAAGAGTCGTGTTTGGAAAGAAATGTACTCTGTGAAGTATAGTTCAGCACTCCCATTATGGTTTTCAGCACATACATATCGCAGCACAATGTTTTCTTGTAACTGAGGTGCGGTTACCACATTAGATAACTTCTGTACATATATTTCTAGCTATGAAGCACCGACACAGACACCGGACACGGGCATGTAGACACCAGTTTAAATTTGAAAAATACTAGTAATTGAAGTGTCGGACACCGGAGATGTCTTCAACCGAAAGTGTCGGTGCTACACAGATTTCTAGTGGCAAGTATTTTATTTTCAGTTAGCAATTGTTATTTTGCTGAAAATAATATTAATGTTTCTGGTATAGTATCTCTTTTAAAACTGTGATGTAGCCTTTTCTATAGAAATCCCAATAAATTGCAGTTGCAGGACAATGTTGTTTTTTTACTTCATTATTATTAAATAACTTTTGTAACATCTATTTATAATTGGAACTTGCAATTACCCATAATTTTTTTTCTCTGCGAGAGTACTGCTTCTTTCTTTCATGCAGAAACAACTTTTGGAGGTGAGTTTAATTTCTTGCTGGTAGATATCTATGCTCTCCTAAGTTGGTTAATCAAAGCATTCTTGCTATGCAATCCAACATATTGTTTGCCTGTAAATATAACATTTACACATACCATTAGTAACTCTTCATTCAGAAGCAGTTTTATCATTACTGTTTTTCATCATGCCTCTGCAATTTCATGCTTGTTACATGAATCTGTTGAAAGTTGACGCTGTAAATTCTATGATATATTAAATCTAAAGGGATTAACATATGCACTAAATAGAAAATTCAAATATTGATGATTCATATTGTGAAGTGTTTTATACTTGTATAACATCTTTGATCTTTGATGTTTAAATAATTTAGTTAGTCTCGTGATAGGACACTTTCTTCCCAAACACTGGAATACTTTCATTTCATAGATAGAAGGAATACTTAGCAATTATTGAGTGTTCACTCTATCATTTTGAGAGAATATATGTAATAATATTTTTGGCCTGTCTGAATCTGTTTGGGTCAAACTTAAGCTCCATTTTTTAGCACGAAAAGCAAGTATGAATAGGCAAGAGGTGAAAAACGACGGCTGGATTCAAACCGAACCAAATTATCCTTTCTCTCCTAGCGCTGGGTAAGGTGGTTCAATACTTTAAGTGGTTAATGTCGGTCAAAAGCTTAAAAATCATTATAAACTTCAAGGACGACTGACGTCGCCTCAATAAATATAAGTTTATAGTCCTCCATGTTTGCACTGTTTTCACTAGTGACCTAATTGGTGTCGGTTTGATAAAAAAAACAACGAACCATGTTAAAGTTTAGACACCTATATTTGATTTTGTTGTATTTGGCCGAACCAATACCGATTAAGTTGATGTTGTGCTTGGAATGATTTTCAAGCGTTGGACCACCCTATCTATCACCTCACTAATAATTAATGTGTCATTTTGTTCATAGTAAACATAATGGTTTATAGCTAGTCATTTTGTTTTAACATAGTTGGCATCATACTATTGAAGATTGAAGATACTATTGCATTCAATTTCTTTGGCATGATTTTTTTGTGTTTTTAGAATTGTGCACACGACATATCCATTTTCTAACTCCGAACACTAACTGAAACTATAGAGCATTGAACCCCCATTTATTCTCAAAAGGAAGAATGATTAGTCAAAACTCAAGCTCGAGTCTACCAACACACTAAATGTTCACGAGTTTGTTGTGTGCAATGGATGCAACTACCCCTACGCATTATCCAAATTCGAACACAAAATACTCTTCCTGAAGAAAATACACATGCAGATGCAATGTTTTTGACTCACGTAGCGTGGTTAGACAACCATCAATTTTTTATTTTTTTTAGGCCGTAAAATTTTTAAACAAAGAACACTACACAGTTTACAACATATGTATTTTAAGACAGAGGCATTATAATTCGTGGTGAACTTTTTGACTATAAATGAGATGTCATACAAACCTATTAGATCATGGATGTGAAAGCTTTCACTCAAGAGTTCTAAAGGTTTTTGCATTCTCATAATTAAATCAAACCCGAGACTACTAGTTAAGGTGAATGAGATCTATATCATGTGATTCAAGTGTTCTTTATGGTGGTTGGTGATGTCAGATTTAACTTCACATTCGTGTAGATACGAGGTGTGGACAAACCATGATTTATCCAGCATAACATATAACATATGCTATCTCACAGAAGAAATATTTATTTTAGTGATAACTCTAGCTCACTAAATTAAATCGTAAGTTAGTGATTGTTATGTGATATTAATATATTTGAGCATTTTTTCGATAAGTAGTGATCATAAATTGATAGCCACGTAATCAACATCAATGACACAACTTTCCCCACCTTCTATGAAGGGATCGAGAGAGTGCACAATCATGTGCCAAAGGCAAAGACTCGTAGGAGAAAAATACACCAATTTTTGATTAGAAGAGGTATGAGAATGATTCATAGCATGACACCCAAGAAACACCAGATATATAATAGACAAAAGCCACCTAGACTAAAACACACTAGAACTGGAACAGGAAAAAAAAAAGACATGACACAATCTAAGAGGACATGACACACCTAGACTGAAACACCAGGTATAGTGAATAATAAAAAACACTAGAACTAGAACTAGAACTGGTACAGAATTATCAATAAAAAAAATCGAGAGGCAAGCTATGGTGTGGAAGTATTTGGTAAATTTTTTTAACATTTCTGTGAATAAGGTAGTTTTAGAAATTAAATTATTTTTTATTTTTCACATAATCCTCATGGGAATCCTTATTACCAACATTTTTCATGGGAATGTTTGCATGAGAATGTTAGAGGTTATTGGAAGTTATCTCACTACAAGGAATCCTCATGCCAATGAATAAATTTTTTCAAACTCATATGGCTTGTGAGAATGTTTCATTCTAACTTGTGAATTAAGGAATCTTAGTTACAGATTAAAACAACGCGCTTGCATAGGGATCGAGATTGTAATTTTCTTTGTGAGAGAGTAAAGCTCCTAAAAGTATAGGAGGTTAAAAAAAAACTATTGAAAGATTACTTTAAAAGGGTTTTAAAAGAAATTAAAAGATTCTAAAAATGATTTTTATCTTTTTATAATATTCCGAAAGAAAAAACATTTCTCATTAATATTCTTAGCATTTTCCCTAATTTGTTCTCTGAAACAAAGTGAATTGAATCGTCTCCTCCACCAAAGTCTTAGTGCCCAATTATGATTATTTCCATTCTTCTGATGGCAATTATGATTTTTCAATTTAATTAAACAATTGAACGCGTTTATTTACTTCAATTAAATAAGTGGATGTTTAGTTTCACTTTTGGAAGAGTCAAAAGTGATTTTAAAGACATAAAATTGATGTAGACATGTTTGGCTATTTTTTGTGCAGAATTGATTTTGTCTCTAACTGATTCTAACTTGAAGCTAATATTTGTAATGTTTACCTGTCTCTATATGTCATTTATACACTTCAATTTATATTCAACCCACTTTTATGTGAATGTATTTAAACATGAATCAGTTTACATTTAACTAAAATCAATTTTACAAAAACAATTCATACAAATCAATTTTCATTGTCGTGGATCAAAACCTCGCTACAAAAGATTTTAAAAATAATTTTTTTTATATAAATAATGAAGAAACACAAGCACTACGGGTCAGAGAGAGAGAGAGAGAGAGGAGCAAACTCCCCTTCTATCAAAATCTAGCAAACTATTAAGACTAGAAAAAGGAAATTCTAAAATATATATTAAAATCATTAGCGTGATCGTGGGCAATGCCTTTGCAAACGATTTGCCTCCCTTCCAATATAAGATAAAGTGATACGCCAATCAGGGAGGTGAAATGGAAAGTAGAAGAATCACACTTTTTGTCATATTAATCAATCATAGGGAGTCACTCTCCACAATCACATCCGCTAATTGTATATTTCACACCATCTACAACCCCGAAATAAGTTCCCAAATCTCAGACTTTAGAGCGTTATTGTAGGGTAGTTTCTCATAATTCCTCTAATCAAGTTACCACATGAATCCCTTATCAAACAACCACAAGAAGATGGGCCTTTGGCAAAAGAACCGTCAATATTCAACTGGAAAACACCTTGGTTTGGGCACAGCCAACATCTCCTATGAATAGTCTTTTGTTTCACTCCTTTTTCATTCTTCAATTCACTCTCAATATATTGCACCTGAGACATAATAAATTGACGAAGACTCGTAGTAAGTTGAGTTTGATGATAAAAAATCAGAGCATTGCGATCTGTCGAAACATATCATAACACCACACCAATTGTCGGTTACCAGTCCCAAGGAACATTACCAATGACTTTAGTAGATAAAATCCATTTAAGCGAATTTTCAAGGTCAAGACTGAAAAATGCGGGTTATCCATAGATATAAATTAATTCCAAAAATCTCACATATCATCACAATCTCTCATCAAATGCATCAAGGACTCAGAACTATATTATGGCACTGACGACAAGTGTCGACGTGGGACATTCCATGGTGGACTCTCTCTTAGTTAGTAAGTGTTCTTATCTATTTCTTGGATTGGATCTAAACTGAACACAAGTAATGTAAAGATAATGACTATCATATGTGAGTGAGTAAAGAATATGATAATGCAGATGTGATCCCTTCTTTTTTTTTTTGGTGAGCAAAAGGCAAAAGAACTAAAAAACAGATGGGCCAGCAGACCCACCTAAATCCGCAACGAGAGGTTGGACTAAAAAGTCCAAAACAAAATTGGAAAATACAAATGTGTTCCTAGACTTATGGCTTTCTCTGGCAAGAGAATCAACCACTGCATTAATGTCACGATATATCTTCATCCACTCCACTTCAACCATACCATTCCCAATTTCCAAAATACGACGCCTAAAATCCTAGTACACTTGAGAACCATGGGGGAAGGCAGGGTAGATTCTCTCCTTGACCGGGCGATAGGAGGCTTCAGCCAATAATGTAGGTACCAAGCCCTAAAGGTAACAATCGGTTTAGTCATGGTCCCTAGAGCAGCAAGCGTAGGGTGAGAGGTCGCCCTAATGCAAGGTAGGCCCGATCGTGACTTTGGTTTTTGAGTGCCTCAAGTGTTGTGCTCTGCTTGTAGCAATCGATTGATAGCTTTTGGTGTTGCCGAAGGTTGGAGCTTGTAGCCGATGGGACATGTTTGAGCATTGACTGTTTGACCTTGATCAATTCTTCTTGGGAGTTTCCCTTTGACTGACGTTTTCTGTGCCGCCATAAACGTTTATTGTCCTAACTTGCATTCTTCCCACTATTAAATGGAAATTTGGGTCTTGGTTATTTTGCATCATCCTTTTACGACATTCAAATGGATGCTCAAAGGGAAGAAATGGGGGATAATTGCAGTTTCTTAGACCTGGACCCAAGGATGTAGATGCAGCAAAAAAAAGCAGAAGCTGGCTAAAACCGATGGAAGACATCAAAGAGATCGTCATCGACTCAACACAACACCATCAGGTTTTAGTGATAACTGATAAATGAATGATGAGCAATTTCCAAAGGTGGCTTCGCATTCTAGCGGGGGAGTGCAAGCAGCGCCAAACAAGTTCAATTAAATCGACATTAACCACATCAGAAACATGGGAACGAACCAGATTATACACAGATTTGAGTGAGAATTGACCGTCCATCTCTAGTCTCCAATTTGGGATATCCGCAACATCATCACTGGGCGGCTTAATATTCAAAATCATATGACAAATATTTGCAGGAAGCATATTATGAAGTTTATTCCAATTTCATCCATCTTCATTACAATAATGTACTACTAGATATTGATGCTCCATATGCACACTTGATCTTGAAAATCCTCAATAGAGCCAAAGTTAGGGAGCCAGACATCTCTCCAGAATCTTGTATAAACAATTATGTATAAATGTTAGTCAAAAAAAAAAAAAAGATTTGTATAAATAAATAAATAGTGATGAGTAACTACTACTTTATTGTCTTACAACAATATAAAATCATAATCTAAAAAATAAATAAATTAGTGTCGACCAGAACCGTAGTGCTTGTTCTTAGGGTTCGATTATTATTCGGACCAAGAACTAAAAAAATAACCAAACAGAGCCTTAGTTGTCTTGAACAAAACATGTGAGTGGCTGATAGCTTAGCCAGTCTTCGGTCAAGAAACAAATTGTACAAATTGAACATCACAGCTTCGTCTGTGCCTCTTTCTCTTCCTTCTTCTGATTCTCTCGCACACACTCATAGAGAGAAGACAAAGTCTTTTTTACCCTTTAGGGTTTTCGATCCTCTCTAACTTACTCTCTTCCCTCTCATCAATTCTTCGCTTAACGTAACTCAAGGTATGTTCTTATCCATGATCTAGTGTTTTTCCCTATGTCTATTTATCATTCCATTTCATTACTTTGAGTATTATTTCATTTCTTGGTTTTCATTTTTAATAATTATCCTTTTTCCCAATTTGTTTCGTTAATTTTTCATTAGTTGCATAGAATTGAAATCTTTAATTATTTTTTATGTGGAATATTGGATTTTAGGGTTTATTGCTCAAATTAGTTGTTATTATTGAATATAAATTTCTGCTTGATTATGGCATGGTAGTTATGGGCTTAATGTTTAGTTTACTTGGTACTTATAGGTGTTGGTGGTAATGGGATTTGAAATGGCTTAACTTGGAACCCGATTTTTGAGTGATTCCTTAAGGTTTAAAAGCTTCATGGCTCGGAAGGGTAATCAACAGAAGAATGGACTGAACCATAAAAAAGGGGTTTCTGAGGGTGTCCTTCCGGGTATGAAAGGTCATGAAGGGGGGCAGGTGAAGGTTTCTTCAGGAGAGGAGCTTCCCAATGGAGACCGGCCGAGGTCGAGTGGTCTTTCGCAGAAAGCATGCGAGGCTACTAGTTCTGCTGGTGATGACAATAACGAGCGAAAATCTGGCAAGTTTTCTAGGAAAGAAAAACAAGGGATGGCTGGAAAACATGGCCGGGATGAGTCATCGCCTTTTGGGAGTAATTCAGAGAATGGTAGCATGAATGCTGAAGTTCCAATACAAGAAGAAAATGGGACATTGCCTAGAAGTAATCAAGCCCAACAGAGTTTGTGAGTAGATTGAGCCATTTCCTGGAAGGTTTACAGTTGAAAACTGTGGTAGAAAATATGGAGCTTGCTGATAATTTGGTTATTAGGAGATTATGGTTGTCAATATTTTCCATTTTTACAGCAGTTACGGGGTGGATAACCAGGAAGAGGCCGTTATTTGTATCTATTAGAACCACTGTTTTCAAAGCTGGGGACAATGTCAGAACAAAAGTTAAACAGGCATATCCTGTTATTCTGAAGTGGCTCATGCACATTGGGAACATAGTGCTTCTATTATCACTGTTTTGGTTGGACTGTGCCTTTCGGGGTATTGATTCATTTGTACGGATGGGTACAACATCCTTCTTCTCTGTCATATGGTGCAGCGTATTCTCTGTGATTAGTATGATAGGGATGCTCAAGTTTCTTTTTGTCCTGGTAAGCCATGATTACAATCAATTGATATTGCTTTCTATTATATTATTGCAATTAATATGGGAGAAATGACAAGATTATCTTGATAATCAAATAGTTATTCTGAAACACATGACGATTGATTACTGTAGGGAAAACAGTACTATTTATTTCATTGAACAGTATGATTTGAAATTTATCCCAGACCTGAATTTTATTGCCTTGTAATTGCATTTATGTATCATAAGATTGCACATAAGGATACCGTCCGCATACACACTTGTGCTGATTCCTGATTGTTACAATTTGTGGTTAAGAAATGTTGGTGATATTCCAGCAAGAGTAAAAAGGACAAATGATTATGTTATATCCATTACTCCCTCCATTTCAGAATACATGTCATGTTGAAGTTAATTACACATACCGGGGAGACTAATAAATTTTGATAGTTTTCATAGAATTATTTATCTTTTTCCTTGACTACCCTTAGCTATGTATTATTTCATTCTACATATTTCTCTCTACAATAAATAGTCAATGGCACTATTGACAAAACAATAGTTAATGTTGCATTGAACTTTGGAAACGACAAGTAAAATGAAACAAAATTATTGTTAAAAAACGACATGTATTGTGAAATGGAGGTAGTAATAAACATCTGCGTTGGCTGGGAATGCACATAACTAACTATAAAATCCTTTATACAAATTGTTTCAGTTTATACATAAATTGAATCGGTTTGAATTGCAATTCTCTTGGAACTATATGACATTTCAATTAGAGCTCCAGTTAATGCATGAATTTAGCAAGCATGAAAATCTCAGACTCTCAGCTCTAGGTTATATGCCTTGCCAACTTGTCTCTTTTTTTGTAATGCTTTGTGCATCTGTTCATTTCATTATATTCCATTCTTAAATTAAATGTTGTAATGTTTTTTCCCTCTTCCTAAGCTAACTAATTCTGTAATTTATCAGGGCCTGGCTGTCTTGATTGGACTTTTTGTTGGGCTCATTCTTGCCATTTTGGTAGTTGCAATCCTTGGAGTTGTTATCTTGTGGTTTTATGGTAGCTTTTGGACAACAGTATGCTTCATCATCCTTGGAGGTGATTTGTTTGCCTTTCTGTGTTGCTATGAACATCTTCTGTCTGTTTTTGTTTATACGTTTTTCTATGTGCTTGGGTACACATGGAACGGGGATAAATATTTGGACTCAATAAAGATATAGGTTGCTTAATTAGTTTCTTGCCAAACTTACTAATCCTTTCGCTTTACTTGAAATTCAGGATTGGCATTTTTGTTACACCATGAGCGTGTGGCACTACTTATCGCCACTGTGTATTCCGTCTATTCTGCTTGGCTGTATGTTGGGTGGCTTGGTTTGTTCCTGGCTTTCAACTTAGCTTTCTTCTCAAGTGATGTTTTGATATACTTCCTCAAAAAAAACATAGATCAACAGAGTAGATCCAATCCCTTTGAGCAAAGAGCTGGAATGCATGCCCAACCAGGTTTTGCAAATGATGAACCAATGCAGGCTTCTTCCTCTGAAAATGGACCAGGACCATCTACAGATCGTAATGCAGGAGTTCCTTCAACTAGCGGGGTCGATTCGGATGTAACTTCTGAGGATGAAATTGTTCGATTGTTGAACTGCTCTGATCACTATTCAGCACTGGGCTTGATGCGCTATCAAAATATAGATGTTTCAGTACTGAAGCGGGAATATAGGAAGAAGGTTATACCCTAATGCCAATACTTGCCCAGCCATGTTTTACTTATTATGACTCTTTCTAAGATATTGTAATGTTCGGAGCTATAGTATTAATCGTTGTATATTTTGTTGCTGGTAGGATGGAAGTTGAATTTTCTTCTGAGCTAACAAAATCCTTTCTGCAGCTTGTTATCTTTCCTTGATGATTGTCCTCATTACTAATAATCCGTCTTCATTGATTATCAGGCAATGTTGGTACACCCTGATAAAAATATGGGCAATGAAAAGGCCGTAGAAGCCTTTAAGAAACTTCAAAATGCATATGAGGTATGTTTTATATTTTTTGCCCGCCCTTAAAATCAAGAGAAGAAATCCTTCCCTAACCTATATGATGACTTCCCAGATTCTAATGGATTCCTTGAAGCAAAAAGCTTATGACGATGAGCTAAGGAGAGAAGAGCTTTTGAATGTATTTCACAGATTTCATAATGCTTCCCGTAAGGTATGATTTATGTTTTTTTCCAACTGTTTTAGTATCGTTGAAACTTTACGTAAGCATTATATTTTATCACATTTGACACATTGTGTAATATTGTTCCTGAATATTGGGATGGGAATAAGAACCTTGAACATGGAGAAGACTCAAAGGATGGTATTCATTGTTCATGAATCATAATAGTTTAGTGAAGTATTTGTAGTTTGGTCATAATAGAAACCACACATCATTCTTAGGAATTTGACATTGCAAGGGTGACACAACTTGGGCACTAGAATCTATGAAAAATTAAATTGTAATAAATAGGGTTTTAATGATGAATTTGGCAGATATGTACATATTTACATTATAGTTTATTCATCTGAATCTAATGCATAGCCATGCATGTATTTATCTTTATCTAGTAAGTGCAGTTGGCTGTCTTGTTCTTCCCCTTAGAGATTTCTGTGCTATCTGAACTATTTAGAAATTAGACCTTTAGAGAATCATGTAATCTATTTATTTTAACTTAATGTATTATTGGTTTGTCTAACTTTAGTTATGGGTGCGTCTGTTTTGCCAGAATGGTAGGCATGGATTCTTTCCTTCAGGATTTGCACCTTCAGATGCAGATGGTGAGGACCCATTTGGTGATTCAAGGCGAATAGCTTGCAAAAGGTGTGGCAGCTTTCACATTTGGATACACACCAAGAAACAAAAGGCTCGTGCACGATGGTGCCAGGTTTGTCCTCCCCTGTAGCCTAGATAGCATGCTTAATTTCTTGACATTTATATATACCTGTCATGGCATTAACGTTTTACAGTGGGGTTTTTCGTTTTGAAGGATTGCCAAGATTTTCACCAAGCCAAGGATGGTGATGGATGGGTCGAACAATCTTCCCAACCATTTCTTTTTGGTTTAATGCAAAAGGTATGGATCAATGTACCATTCTAAAAGTCATCTTATTGGTGAAATCTTTATAATTTGTATTTCAACATCTCAATTTTATTTGAGCCTACACTTGGTTATGAAGTCAGAGGAGTTTGCTTGATAATTGAATAAAATTTGTTTTACCTTCAGGTAGATGCTCCTTCTGCTTACGTGTGTGCTGATAGCAAAATATATAATGCCACTGAATGGTATATCTGCCAGGTAATTTAATTCTTCATTTTCCACCTTTTGTTCTAAATCATTTAAGAACTCGACTTGTGACGTTTATGTTTTGACATGTGAAACTGCATGAGAATGTTTTAATATGCTTTATTGTGATTATGCAGATATTGTAGCATAAGGTTGTTCTGATTGTAGACAAAAGTTTATATTTTATGTGCATTAGAGGATTTAGGTGATGGTTTTTCTTATTAGACCACTAACTTTGCAATGCGGTGTGTGAATGAGGATCTGTGGACTTTTCCTCCAGCAATGCCATATTGCCATGTGAAATAGTGATGCCTTATTTCTTGAATGTCCACGTGCTATAGTTACATCATTTCTATTTATATAATGCCTAGGTGTCAGTGTCAGTTCGGTGGTAAGATCTCGACTTTGTAACCTCAAAGGACGAAGTTTGAATCCCCTCGGGGTTAGTTGTAAAATGGTCATTAATGTCACTTTAATTAATGATAATTTCTCTCTTCCCCATTTTTAAAAAACGTTCACACCTACCATGTATTGTATTTTGACACATGTATGAAGATTAAAAGATCCATTGACAATATCATGAACATATTCAATGCAGGGTATGAGATGTCCACCGAATACTCATAAGCCAAGTTTTCATGTGAACACCAGTATAATATCCAAGCAAAATTCTGGCAAAGGAACTAGTTCTGGTCAAAGAGGTGGGCGGACGCCAACACCTAATATGCCAACACCGAATTTCGAAGAAACCATGACTGAGGAGGAATTCGTGGAGTGGTTACAGAATGCCGTACAGGCAGGCGTGTTTGACAATTTCAATGGCGGCACAGCAACAGAGAACCCATCTGCCAGATCTGGGAGTGGGATGAGAAATCCTGGCAGTAGTAGTGCCAATGCCAGTGGCAGTGGTAGCAAAAGAAAGAAAAAGGGAAAGAAGCAATGGTGATAAACATATAATGTTTCAAAAAATATAGTGGCAGTATTGCCTTGAGCACTTTGAAGGCTTGAAAAGCATTAGTTACAGAGTTGCTATATCTGTTGTTGAAGCCCCAAAATAGAGTTTGGAGCTCGTTGTACAGCCTTATTTTCCCCAAGTATCATTTTTGTTGTTCAATAATTTTTCCTCTATCCTATAGATTGCAAAATACAGCCTTCCTAGTCAAGATGCAATCTTTAGCAGATGGGTCTTCTAAATAGTTAGACAAAAAATATCATATCATGCATGGATTGTGATCTCTAGCAAGAATGTGTTATAGAAAATCATATGCAACAAAACATGTATTGAGCTGCAACTTTCAATAGGCATACCTACTATAATAGGAGTTCAAGCGGCACCCATGCCACCTTCCTTTTACCATATTTTAGTTTACTTCCAAATTGTTGGGTCTCCTTGGTGATGAATTTTAATTTGTAGTTGGATCAAATAATTGCTGACATGGTAAACGATTTATAGTTGGCTTGGTGTTCAATCTAGCTAGATAAATCAATGTTTTCCGTAGAAGCTAGATAAATCGATGTTAGAAACTGCGTTAGCTAAGCTCTGATAAGAAAAAGGAATGTCATTGCATTATTATTATTACAATAATGTTATTTGGACATTTTGTTAGACAAAATCATACAATAACCAACTTACAACATGAATTAACTAAGTTTTAGACCATTTTACCAAACTTGCTTTTCACGGTTTTGAGGCATTATTAAAAACTTGGTTAATTGATCACTTGGTTAATAACTTAAAAACTTGGTTAATTGATGTTGTAAGTTGGTTTTGTCGATTTTGTCTAATTTTTTTGTCCATATAACATATTATTATTATTATTATTATTATTATTATTATTATTATTATTATTATTATTATTATTATTATTATTATTATTATTATTATTATTATTATTATGATGTGGAAATGGCGCATGAAACACACCTTTTTGGGTACAACATCGATCGATAATTTGACCTTACATGTATAAGTGGGGAATATTTTTATCTTTAGACAAAGTGGTAATTGCTACAAGAAATTCTACTTTATGTGATGAGGTTCGGGTTTGAACTCAGGACATGCTATCCAACCCAACCCAATAATTTTGGTATTTTCTAGTTGAGCTATGCCTTATAGATATAAGTTGGGAAATTGCATCAAACTTGTGTTAGCGTCTAAATTTATTTTTATTAATAATATTTATTTGTTGTAAGAATAACCCGAGAAACAACTCCTCGACCATCACCCAATTTCCGTCTAACGCAAGCCTCAAACCACCCTACTAAAATTTGCTCATTGCCAATACAACGAAGATGGCCGCCACCAGAGAGAATCTATACTTGTATCCAGATAAAGATCCATTGAAAAAAAATAGAGGACAAGTCTCTGTATCTATAAGCAAGGATTCCCCTCCAACTAGCATCCCCATCATTTAAAATGTCATTTCCACTTTGCCAAAGTGATATTAAAACACTCAAGATTTTTAATTCCAAGGCCACCTTCCTCCTTGGATTTGCAAACCTTATCCAAACCACCCAATATATACCTCTATACCCATCATTAATGCCCCATAAAAAATCTCTTTGGATCTTAATCATTGAATTAATCACCAACCTTTGGGACCTTATAAAAAGAAAATAAATAAAGAGGAATGCTATTTAAAACAGAATTTATAAGAGTTACCCTTCCTCCCATAGAGTGATTGTGCCCTTTCCAAGAAGCCAACCTCTTACGAAGCTTGTCTACCATGGGTTTCCAAGTTGCACCACGCCTAGGATTAACACCCACAAGAATTCTCAAAAACTTAAAAGGAATGGACTCCATCCGACAATGAAGAAAAGTCGAGGCCGCTCCCAAGAAATCTTCCGACACATTAATGCCAATGAGTTTGCTCTAGTTGAAATTTACCTTCAAACCCGAAACAAGTTCAAAACCTCTAAGAATGGTTTTCCAATGAGTTTGTTCTTGTGGAAATTTACCTTCAAACCTAAAACAAGTTCAAAACCTCTAACTAAGAATGGGTTTGATGCTCCAAAAGTTATCCGACGTAGATTTCCCCATCAAAATAGTGTCGTCGGCAAATTGCAAAACTGAAAACAAAAGGTTATCATTCACCTTATATCCAACAAAAGATCCATGCTCCCCCAATTTTGCCATTATAGTTGACAAATCCTCAACAAAAATAAGAAAAAGGAAAGAGGATAAAGGATCCCCTTGTTTATCTCCCCTCTTCACCTTAAAACCTAGTGTAGGGCTTTCATTCACTAAACTGACAAAGAAGTAGAGAATATACAAGCCTTACATTTGGAATTCCTAATCCATCAACCCTAAGTTCTAAAATACCCTTAATAAGGCTTAAAAATTATAGCGTTATAAATCATCTCGACCACATTCACACAACAAAATTTAAGTAGTCTTTGTGACCTAAAGAATCCTAACGGTTTATTTGGTTAAGAGGTAGTTATTAACTAACTAACCACCTCCTAACCAACATGTCCGTTCTCTAAGTGCCTATGCATTGTGTATATATATATTCAGTTCATACATTGTAAATAATGAGACACAATTTAATACAAAAAAGAATATAGTTTTTACAGTTTTAAATCCTGTGTTCAGTTTCTGTTGTTCTTCTTCTCTGAGTATTCTTCTAAGGTCCTCATGTTCTTGGTGTGATTGTGAGAGAGAGTCCTCGCAAGAAAGGGTAAACCAGTTAGGGTTTACTCATACACAAAAGAAAGGGTAAGGAAAGAGAGAATTAGAGAGAATAGAAGAGTTTTACTGGTTTTGTATCTTGGTGTGTGGGAATCTTCAAGGAAGTGAAGATTGAGTCACCTGATGAAATCTGAGAAGGTGTTCTTGCAAGGAAAGATCAACAACACGTCAGTAGGTGTTGTTGAAGCTTAGAAATCAACATCAAAAGGATCAAGATAGAGAGATTGTTACCTGTGCAGTCTAGATCTTCCTTTGGTGCCTCAGATTCAACAAGGTGTGAGATTTAGGGTTTTGGTTCAGGTGAACCAAACCTGGGTTTTAGTTGAGGGTTTCTGAGAGAAGGTTGAGAGCTTTCATTTGGTGAGTTCGGTTTCAAGATTGGAGAGTTTGGATTCTTTGGGTTTCAAGAAACCCCTAGCGAGCAGACAAAGAAGCTCTGGGAGAGGAAGACGAAGGTAGAGAGAGAGAGTGAGAGTGAAGGCTTCGCACGTTGTTTCATTCTTTTTGTCTCTGTTGCGTTTCTTGGGCCGGACTTCCCTCGACAGTGTTGGACTTGTGTTATTTGCACCCTGCAAATTAATAAAGTGTGCACCACAATCGATTTAAAATAAAGAAAGCAAAAATTGAGCAAAATTAATATGGTATAATCAGAGCATTGGTAAAACGATCCAGGGCAACTTTCTAACTCTATACTCTGTTTCTTTTAAGTTCTTTAAAGTTTCTTTAAATTTCTTTAAACCTGCATGATGTGTGAAATTGTGCAGATAGCGTGTTCTAACTTTACGTGTGTGTTTAAAGTGTAAATCTGCGAGAAATGGGAAAAGAAAGCGGTTATGTTCCTAAGCTCAATAGGAACAACTATGATACTTGGGCTATTCAAATGAAGCCTATACTAGGGTCACATGGGTGCCTATACTTGGTAAAAGAGGGACTGCGACACTTGGAGCTCTCTACCCCTTTGAAAAGAAAGAATTCCTTGAAGCGAAGAAATGAAGGATTTCAAGGGCACATCACTCATCCACGGGCGTGTGGAGAGGAAGACTTTGAAAGGGTAAGGGGCTGTGAAACCTCTAAGGCGGCATGGGATGCTCACAGAACATTATGCTTGTGGTGCGGCTCAATCAAGGAAGAGAAGGCTGCAAGCTCTAAAACCTGATATGAAAGTCTTAAAATGAAAAAGGATGAAAAGGTAAGCGAGTTCTTCAACAGAGTGAAGAAGATCAAAAATGATATGGCTCTCCAGGGGAGAAGCTTGAGGAAAATTCGGTGTGCTTGAGAAAGATTCTCGGATCGATGCCAAAAAAAGTGGTATGTGGTGACTAACACCATAGAAGAAACTACAAAAATGTAGGCTGAAGTAGAGGAGCTCGGGGAAAACTAGAGCCAAGGAGATAAATTTGGAGATTGCGGAGGAAGAATCGGAAGATGAGGACCAAGCCATGTATGCGGCTAAAGCTAAGGGCAAGAAAGGTAAAAAGGAGGTAGCGAGGAAAGAGTCTAAGAGTTCTAAGAACAAGTCGGTGTACTTAACTCTTCTACTAAATCTAATTCATCTAAAAATAGCAATGCACCTAAGAATAAGGATAAATCTAAGGTACAATGTTATAGGTGTGACAAGATGGGGCATTATGCCATTGAGTGTCCCACCAGAAAGGGCTCTAAGCCTAATGAGTCGATTTACGAAGCCAATGTGGCTAAGGAGGACTACGACTCGAGATCTTGATGAATCGGATAATGTTGCCTTGGCGTGCTTTGTGATGAACCTAATGAAACTAAGCCTAAGAAGGATAGGATTAAAACTAAGAAAGGAAAGGAATATGTTGTTTTAATAGTAACAGGTAAAGATGGGAAAACTATAACAGAAATCTGGTACTTAGACTCAGCATGTTCTAATCATATGACAAGTAATAAGAAATGGCTAATTAACTTTGATCCAGCTGTTAGAATTGCTATTAGGTGTGCTAATGGTAAGACTATAGTCTCTGAGGGTAGAGGAATATAGAACTAACTAGAGTTGATGGGAAAAGGTAATAATCTATGATGTGTTATATGTTCTGAGATAAGTTGCAACCTAATCGACTTAGAATGATTAATTGAAAAAGGGTTCTCTTGCCTAATGAAAAATGCTAAGTTGAAATTGTTTGATAAAGAGGATAAGCTAATTCTAACTACTCAACTAGCTAATAACAGAACATTTAAAGCTAGTATAAGCAAAGCGAGAGCCTTTGTGTTTAAGTGCCACCACCTTGCATGATGATACTAGTTTATGGCATAATAGGTTTGGACATCTTCTTTATAAGGCTCTAGATAACCTAAGTACTAATAAATTAGTAAAGGGGTTACCTAAGATAGCTAACATTAAGGAAAAGTGTACTACATGCCTAATGAGTAAATAACCTAGGAAAAACTTTAAGAAGCAGTTAAACACGGATCTAAAGACTTATTGGAAGTTGTGTATTACGATTGTGTGGTCCTATGGATACTCCATCTATAGGAGGAACAAGTACTTTGTAACTTTTGTGGATGAATACTCAAGGAAGATTTGGGTATATCTACTCAAGTCCAAAAGTGATACTTTCAATGTGTTTAAAAGTTTAAGGTTATGGTTGAGACTCAAAGTGGTAAGAAACTAAAGGTGTTAAAGGCGATGGTGGTGGTGAGTATACTTCAAAGGAGTTTGAAGAATCTTTGCACCACGATGGTGTTGTTCATGAGGTAACTCCACCATATACTCCACGGCACAATGGAGTGGCGAGAAAGGAGAAAGCAGGACTATCCTAGAAATGGCTAGGAGTATGGTAAAAACCAAGGGACTACTAAAAGACTATGGCGAAGCGACGGTAGTGGCTTCATCTATATAATGTCGAATAGGTGTCCTCAAGAGGTTTGGAGGCTAAGGTGCACGAAACTATGTGGAATGGTGAAATACCTGCGTATCTCACTTGAAGGTATTTGGCTCGATTGCTTCTGACCATATACACGATAGTAAGAGATCTAAACTTGAGGACAAGAGTAGACCTCTAATCCTAGTGGGATATCATCCTACGAGGGGGTTCTGAGCTATTAGACCCTAATACAAATAAAGCCGAGGTGTCTAGGGATGTGGTTGTGCTTGAAGACAAGCGGTGGGATTGGGAGAAAGGTGAGCAGGTAGGTTCGGTGGACTCTACAACCATTGAAGAGGTCTTTAACACTCGAACCTAATGCAGTGACACTAATTACGATGAAGAGGATCTGTTCTACCTAATGATGACCCTATGTTACCCAATGTGGATCAAAATCCACTGAAGGGGGTAAATGAGGAGGGTGGCGAGGAACTTGCACAAAATGTGAAGGCTCCTCCTAGGCCTCAAAGAGACAGGAGGTTACCTAGGAGGATCTTTGGATTTTGAGGTACACATGGATAATCAGTCACTTAATGATGGTGATCGGTTCACTATGCAATGTTGGCGGAATCTTTGAACCTATGGACTACTTAGAGGCACTCGAGGATGTGCATTGGAAGAAAGCTATGCGGGAAGAACTCAAGTCTATTGAAAAGAATAAGACACAGTCTCTAGTTCAAATACCTAAAGGTAAGAAACCTATTAGTGTCAAGTGGGTTTTCAAGCTCAAACTTGATCCTAAAGGCAATATTGTGAAATACAAGGCTAGGTTGGTTGCAAGAGGCTTCCAGCGAGAAAGAGGGGGTGGATTACACTGAAGTGTTTTCACTGTGGCGAGCATGAGACTATACGTTTAGTGATTGCCTTGGGTGTGAATAGAGGTTGGGAGTTGTTCCATATGGATGTTAAGTCGGCATTTCTTAATGGTTCCTTAGAGAAGCAGATCTATATTGCTCAACCACACAGGTTTGAGAAAAAGGTAAAGAGGAGTATGGTTACCTATTACATAAAGCTCTCTATGGGCTAAAGCAAGCCCACTAGAGCTTGGAATAAGAGAATTGACTCTTTTTCAAGGAAATTGGGTTCTCTAAATGCCACTAGTGAGTTTGGAGTCTATACTAAGGGTAGTATTGATACCTATTTACTAATTGTGTGTTTATATGTGGATGATATGTTGGTCTTTGGGAGTAGTCCTAGTGAAGTGGAAAAATTCAAAGTGGCTATATGCAGTGAGTTTGAGATGATAGTGACTTAGGCAAAATTGTCATATTTTTGGGACTTGAGTTCTAAGGGTACTGAAGGTATAATTCTACATCAAGCTAAGTATGCTCTTGAGGTACTAACTAAGTTTGATTTGTTAGGTTGCAGTGCAGCAAATCCTGTAAAGTAACCTTAGCAAGGAGCAGTGAAGGTGATGCTAAGGTAGATGCTACTATCTGAGCGGCTAATAGGCTCTTTGAGATACATGCCATAGCGCTTGAGATATCTTGTTTGCAAATTGGTATGACTAGCGAGTTTATGAATGACCCAAGCAGGTACACTTAAATGCCCACTAAGAGAATTCTACGTTATATTTTAAGTTCTACTAACTATGGAATATTTTTTCCTAAGGGTTCTAACTTAGGGAAAAATATTCTCCTTAATTTCTCGATTACGATTGGTGTGGTGACCAATTGGATAGGAGAAGCACTTACAGTTTTGTTTAAGTTTCAAGGCCCCTATTTCATGGAGCTCAGAAAACAAAGTATTGTGGCTCTGTCCTCTGTGAGGCGAGTATGTGGCGAGTTGTGGAGGCGTGACTCAGCGGCATGGGTGAGTCACTACTCAAGGAGTGAAAGTGGACCTAACTCGACCTCTACTCTAATGATAGACAACCAATCGGCATTAAACCTAGCAAAGAATCATGGTGCTCATGGAAGGACCAAGCATATTGAAGCTAGATACCATTATCTAAGAGAGCAAGTTAACAATGGTAGGCTAAGTGTTGAATATTGTTCAACACGAGAATCAATTGGTGATATTTTTACAAAGGTCCTCGAAAGGAGAAACCTTTGTAAAGCTTAGAAGAGAGATAGGACTTGTTGCCTTCTAAACTATGAAGGCGACAACTAAAAGCTATTCCTTAGAGGCTTGTTCTAAGGTATCTAATTCTAGTGGCTATCCCGGAAGCATTACGGATGATTTAGTTCTCTCGAGCCTAAGCTAGCTACAAGTGGTTTCACTAAACTAACTTAGGGCTTTCTAGATTAAGGGGGTGTTGGAATTCCTAATCCATCGACCCTAAGTTCTAAAATACCCTTAATAAGGCTTAAAAATTATAGCCGTTATAAATCATCTCGACCACATTCACACAACAAAATTTAAGTAGTCTTTGTGACCTAAAGAATCTAACGGTTTATTTGGTTAAGAGGTAGTTATTAACTAACTAACCACCTCCTAACCAACATGTGTCAGTTCTCTAAGTGCCTATGCATTGTGTATATATATATTCAGTTCATACATTGTAAATAATGAGACACAATTTAATACAAAAAGAATATAGTTTTTACAGTTTTAAATCTGTGTTCGGTTTACTGTTGTTCTTAACTCTGCGAGTATTCTTCTAAGGTCCTCATGTTCTTGGTGTGATTGTGAGAGAGTCCTCGCAAGAAAGGGTAAACCGGTTAGGGTTTACTCATACACAAAAGAAAGGGTAAGGAAAGAGAGAATTAAGAGAGAATAGAAGAGTTTACTGGTTTTGTATCTTCGGTGTGTGGGAATCTTCAAGGAAGTGAAGATTCGAGTCACTGATGAAATCGAGAAGGTGTTCTTGCAAGGAAAGATCAACAACACGTCGGTAGGTGTTGTTGAAGCTTAGAAATCAACATCAAAAGGATCAAGATAGAGAGATTGTTACACATGCGGTCTAGATCTTCCTTTGGTGCCTCAGATTCAACAAGGTGTGAGATTTAGGGTTTTGGTTGGGTGTAGACCAAACACGGGTTTTAGTTGAGGGTTTCTGAGAGAAGGTTGAGAGCTTTCATTTGGTGAGTTCGGTTTCAAGATTGGAGAGTGGATTCTTTGGGTTTCAAGAGAAACCCTAGCAGAGCAATGAAGAAGAAGCTACAGGAGAGGAAGGCGAAGGTAGAGAGAGAGAGTGAGAGTGAAGGCTTATACGTTGTTTCATTCTTTTTGTCTCTGTTGCGTTTCTTGGGCCGGACTTCCCTCAACAGTGTTGGACTTGTGTTATTTGCACCCTGCAAATTAATAAAGTGCACCCCTGTCAGTTTAAAATAAAGAAAGCAAAAATTGAGCAAAATTAATACCTTCATGTTTGTCCTCTCGAGACACTATGCAAAATCACACCTAATTGTATCAATTTTTAATCCCAACTTAGGACAAATAAAAAAGTTTAGTCTAAATAAAAGAATTTAGTTTATATCTGTAAAATCGTTGTACAAGATTTTTACGACATCAGCTAATCAAGAAACGACGAGTCACAAAAATGATCTTACTTAAACCCTAATCGCGTTGTTGTTTTCATTTCTCTATCGCAATATACATTCACCGCGGTTCGCTTCGGCTAACTCTCTTCTATGGAGGCATTATTCAATTTCCAGGGTACATCCCCTGCACCTTCTTATCTTCTCCCTAAACCTCCTCCTAAAACCAACCGCGTCAAACTCAATTCCAATTCTTTCATCTTCGCAAATTCCCACTTTTCTTCTTCTTCTTCTTCTTTCTCATCTTCACTACCATTTGCTTTTCACACTAAACCCAGAAAGTCACTATCACTAATTGTGAATGCTCGTAAGAACGACAAGAAAGAAGATAGCCATAACTTTGCACCCAAACCTGATGAAGTCAATGGTTTCTTCCCTGAATCCGTCCTACTGAAAAAGGTCACTTTTTTTTACACATAACCCCCTTTTTTTTGTTGTTTCTCTCTTATTCAATTTAGTTTAATTTTCTCGATTAATGCATGTTTTTGTGGGTTTTGTTTTAAGAACAATATACTCTTTTGAAAATTCATTCAGATTATACTCATAACTTTGGTACATAGATAGATAGATAGATAGAATTTGCACTGCTACTGCTATTAGTTCTATTCAGGTTTATTGGAATTTTGTTTTTACTCTCTATTGTAAAATCTTATCTTTATTCTCTTTTGTTTAGAACAGAAGAAAGTTTCTCACAATCAAGGGTAAGGAAAAAGGACAATTTTGCCCTTTTAGTAATATATGACTCTGTATCATGACTTATTAGTATTTGACATTATATGATACTAGATGGACTAAATTGGTTGATTCAAATAAACTTTAGTCCCTGAAATTTTCCGCTCATGGACTAAATTGGTTGATTCATGACTTGTCGAGTAAACTCTTGTATTAGACCCTAAACTATCCTGCTCTCTCTAATTTTGTCCCCAAATTATGAAAACATATTAAATAGTACCTAAAGTTTATCTTCGTCCATTAATTTAGTCCCTGAAATTTTCCGCTCATGGACTAAATTGGTTGATTCAAATAAACTTTAGAGAGTATTTAATAGTCTTTTATAGTTTAGGGACTAAATTGTAGAGAAGGTGATATAGCGACTAAATCGAGGGTTTATTCTTTCCTTGTCTGTAGAATTTGGTTTTTGAGTTAAATATGTCTTTATTCTTTTAGAAGATGAATTTTTCTCATTGTTATTCAATTGGGGTTATCAACTTATTGGTTAGCGAGAAGGAAGTCGAGGAAGATGGTAATCTTCTTCCAGAGTTTGAAAAGGCTGACGAAAGTGAGTGGTCAATGGTCATACTTCAGTTATTCCATCTAGGGTAATTGGTTCTGTATTAATTAATGTGCTGTGTGTGATTATCCTTTTCTCTAAATTTCAATCTTAAATTTACAGGAGAACTCTATGAATCACTGATGCTTGAAGTGGAAAGTGATGCGGGCGTTGAGCTATGTAAGTAGAATCTTTCTCCTTTCTGTTACAGAAGATATGTGACTCTTTTACTAATGCAATTGTGCAGCGATATGAATTTCGTAAAGTCTCTTTTATGTTTATTTTCTGTCTTAATAATTCTTTTACTCTTGCGATATATGGTTATTCAAATTATCAAATAACAATAATGTGATGAACTATTCAGTCTTTACATGGTATCCGGACTTACGTGCATGCCCCATTTTTTTCTCCTTTCCAAACCACTTCCTTCCATTACAAACAATGCCATAGTTATCCATGACCTTGTTAGATAATTGTATCGAAAATAACTCTTCCATCCATTAAGGCCAGTGATGTAAATGTTCTGTACCTTGAACCCAACTTCTGGGTTGTGAGGATGAACTCACGTATCTCGCCTTCTGAGCCTATGTGAGACTGATGCGAAAATGATGCCGAGGCTTGGAATAGCCTCAATAAAGTGTCTGCTAGTTGCACTTATTCAAGGATTATGTGTCTCAAGAATTGCTTAGTGTACATCACGAAAGAAACATTCACAGTAGTCAGTAGAATCTGTCTACTCATGTGTGTGTGTGTGGTTGTTCTTAATAGCAAGCAATAGTGTGATAATGAATCATTCCTTTCAAAGATTCTGTCTTTACATTTTCTACTGGCTTGTAGAATCTGTTGTCCTCCTCTCATTGCAGAAAGTTAAAATGGATTAGAAAAATAAAATCTTCTTATATTCAGTTTTCTCATGCTCTCATAAGTGAAGTCATACATGTATGTGGCCACCCTAAACATTTTAAGATGTAATATGTAATATGGTTTCTTGCTATAGCTACTTAAGCAAAACATAGATGTAGATAGCTACAAAAGTAAAGGAAACAAACAAATTTAAGCCAAAAATGCTTATAAAAAAACCCTGAAATCCCCAAAATACCCCATTCCCTTACATGGTGTGTGCGATAGCGCTGCTATTTGAAGAATGGCGGCCAGCCGCAGCTCTGTGGCTCTGCTTTGTTCCACGCTATTGGGCCGCTATTTGCCATTGTTCACAACTATTTATAAAATGAAAAGAGCTTTGTGCCAATCTATTTCTATATTCATAGAGCAAGTAAATTGCTTTATCTGACAATACCCTGTTTCTTTCCCTATGCAGTGTACTATGAGATTATGTACTTAATTCATGAGAAGTATGAAGAAGAGGTTGCAGCTGTCAATGAGAAAGTTCAAGGTAATCTTTCACAGTTTGCATACATTTTTTGCCAACCGTTCATATTCCCGGCTTCCGCGATGTCAAATAGATCGAGTTCAATAGTTTATCATTTCTGTCTGGCATTCATGTCCCACTCTAGCTATTTCTTAAATGGGTGCAGCAGGTGGTCTATGACCTTTGTAGCACCGACTGGTGTCCGACACATGTCGTGTCGGATACCGACACCGACACATCATTTACTTCCATTTTCTTAAATTATTATCAGCGTCTACATGTTTGAGTTAGTGTTGTGTTAGCTGTCGTGGGCGTGTCAATGCTTCATAGACTATGACACATGTAAACTATCTTCTAATGAAATTGAGCTTCTGATTATTCTGTTCTTTGCGATTTATTTTTATTTTTGCAAACATTTGCAGAGTTTTGAGGAGAAGAAAGGCAGAGTGTGGAGACTGAATGATTGGGAATGAGAAGACTAGCTTACAAAATAAAGAAAGCAAATAATGCTCACCACATTTTGATGAACTTGAGTTGGATTGAAATATATCACGAGTTCAAAACCATGTTAGACAAAGGCGAAAGAGTTATTCGGCATCTCGTGATAAAGATGGATGAGGCAGTAACTGAAGATTGCCCTCCACCTCCTGAGTTTAATACCGTGACTGCTGATGCAGATGATGAAGGCGATGAAGAATATGATGATGAAGGCGATGAAGAATATGATGATGAAGATGATGAAGGCGATGAAGAATATGATGATGAAGACAGAGCTGGATGACTATGATGAAGATGTTGATGGTGAGGAAGGAGTTTTCATTATAGATGATGATGGTGATGAAGATGATTCAGAAGTGTTAGAGGGACAGACATTAGTAAATGAGGACTGAGAATGTAGGTAGATAGTTGTTTTCATAGGAATAGAGCTGTTCTGAACTTTATGGCTCTACATATATGTGAGGATCTAAGTAATTAGGATGTCTTGTTTTGTTTAAATTAATTATTAAATTGTAAGATGCTTGTTGGGGATTGCTGTTATGATATAGGCTTAGAGGGGGACATGTTTGCAACTTGTAATTCATACAAGGAATGAGCTCAGGCGTAAAATTTTGCTGATATGTTAGTGTTGTAGAACTCTGAATCAAACATTTTGAAATCAAGATGAATTCTAAAAATAGTTAGGATTTATCTCGATTTTAAGAACAACGTTTAATGGCTTATGATTTTTGACCTGCGAATATCTACTTATTGTCAGGATCATTCTTTTTGATGAATTTAAAAAGTTGTTTGTTCTTAAAAGCGAGTCGGAGGGACTAATTTTTTTGTTTTTATCCCTTTCAAATTACAAGATGTTGAGGCTTATTAGTCGGATCTCACTAGGCGTGGGATGGATTGTTGTTAACACTGGTGGTGTCGTCCCAAGTACAAGCTAATAAGCTGGTTTGTGGGGTCTAATTCGTGGTCCTAATGCTAGAAGGATCAAATGTTTCTCTAAAAGGATTGGTAGGTGTGATGTCTTTTTGGCAGAGCTGTGGGGGATTTATGAAGGGCTGTCTCTTGCTTCTCGGTGTGGTTTTGGTAAGGTGTTGTTGAGAGTGGATTCCATGGCGGTAACAAAGTGTCTCAACTCGAGATAGTGCCCCTAATCTTTGTTGCTTGGAGTCTTATCAGCGGGATTCGCGGTTGCTTAACCTCAATTGGGAGGTGAAAGTTGAACACATATATTGTGAGGCTAACAAATGTGTTGATGCCTTAGTTGCTTTAGCTTGCTCATGAGGAGGAGATCTATGTGGAATATGATGTGGCGCTGATCAAGTTTTACCGTTTGTTTCTTTTGATGTTAATAGAGTTTTACTCCTCATAAACAGTTGCTTTGTAGTTTGTTTTTGGGCATTGTGCCCTCTTTTATCTCAAAAAAATTCCCTACAACATAGGAATTTTTTCTTTTGATCCTTATGGCTTAATTTTTGGGTGCTTCTAGGATGAGGGATCAATTAAGTCCTCTTAGGTGAACCACTAAAATTAACCATAAAATATTGCATAAAATGTTGAGTGGTTAAGATTGAATCAACCAATATTAAATCTTAAACCATTGATGAGGTTTTAGACTATATTCTACGATTAATTTTAATGGTAAAAGTAAATGAAGTTATAAACCATTTTGATTTTAGTCTCTCAAAAGGAGAACATTTATAGATTAATTTAAGAAATATATATCTATTAAAAGATGTAAATTATTATTTTTTTGTATAGATCAAAAACAGTGTTAAAGAAATCGCAAAATAAAAAGAAATTTTTTTGAGAATGAAAAATAAAAAAAAATCTCTATATTTACAAGGACGAAAACCAAATAGTTACTACCATTTAAACCTTCATTTAGCTCGCTCGTCTAAATAACATAAGCGCTGGATATTTTGATAATTGCTAATCAACCCATCCGGGTACAATACTTGAAGTCCCAAAATATTGCAACAATCATCCACGGCCTCCATGTTTCGGTGTTAGGTCATGTTCCTAACTATTTCCCTAGAGTAGGGTTTAGTAAGAACACAGAATATAATGAGTAGAGAGTAAAAAGTTCATCCCCTTTCATTGGCCTCATGGGCATATATTTATATTACAAGGCGTCATTAAAACTCATAAATGCTCATAAAGATACATGAATGCCGCGAGATCTCAGGCGAGATTCTCGGGCTTGCCTAATATGTCTAGCGGGGCTTTCGCTGGTAGAGCCTATCAGTCGTCGACCGCTTTGGCGGGAGAGATGGTCTGCGTCGGCCTTGGTGTGTCGTAAGACGGATGCCGGTGGTGAGGAGGCGGTGACCTTAGTCTTCGTCTTCTAAGCCCGGACGAGTCGGCTAGGGGCGTATCATATCAGAGCCTTCTGGGTGGTGGTGGGAACCTGATCCCTCGGCGGCGAGCACTTTGTGCGGCGTTCCAAGGTGCTGACTTATCCTTAGTTCCCATATTCCCTCATTCAGGTGTCTTTGAGGTGACCGCCGTGTTTGCTTTTAGCGTCTTGGGTTACGGTCTTGCGTGGATTTTTGCGCTCCCGCCAGTCTGGTCAATTTTTGACTCGCATGGGTTTCTGTTGCATCATAAGTGCGTTTCATTTGACTTAGTCGGTTTGACTTGTCAGTTTCCGTTACATCATCGCGTAACCCCTAGAGGTTTCGCTCCTCCACTTGTATAAATAGGGGTTCCTCGTCGCTTTGGTTGTTCATGGCTTGGTTGCTTGCGCGCCTTCTGTTGTGGTCGCATCCCCTCCTTTGAGTCTTTTGAACAACCCCATCTCCCATCGCAGTGTGTGTGGGGGTTGTCAAGAGGCTCAAAGTGGGGTTATTGATCTTTGTGAGCTCACGGCTCTTTTCTTTTTGCGAGATGGCTTTATCTCGAATGTTGGAGTTGTTGAAGACTCGAAGAAGCGATCGGTGGGATATCTCGCCGGCCGTTCGTGGAAGGTGACACCTCGGCCATTTGATGCGGGGTCTCGTCATAATTGGTGGCAATCCTCGAGTGGGCCTTGGTGTAAAGGGGAGAGTCGTCCTCGTTCTGCTGCACTGGTTCGATTGAACATCGGATGTGCAATCGGACCGAGGAAGCTCATCGGGAGATACTTCAAAGTTCGGTGGTACTGCGAGAAAGTCGTCGTTACCAAGCACACATTAGTAGTTCATTCTTTTGTAGTGATTTTGAATTCATTTGCCATTGTAATGTAATGTAATGTTGTATTGAAAATAAATGAGACTTAATTAGTACTAAAACCTTCCACTTTTATTGTTGTTTTTACGCATGCGGCTTTTCTTATCGCCCGCGACCCGATTGCATCTTCTGTTTCTCAGAACTCTTTCCTGGCCGATGGCATTGTGGCTCCTCAGGCTTACTGTTTTGGCCGGCGGCCTGAGGGGCGATGTCATTGATTGACTGATGTGGCGTGGCGTTTGATTGATTTGATTTTTGGCGGGAGGTGTCATCATGGCGTTACGGGAAGCTATTACGTCTTTTAAGTGCTCCATTGGGGGCAAGACGCGTGTCCGCGACCTACTGCTTTGGGATTTGAGCAGCCGAGTCTCCACCGTTGATTTTCTTGGTGGGTTTGTGGTAGTTGGATCATCTTTACTCCGAAAGGGTCTTACCTTCGTGCCTCTTCGCTTGATTTTCTTTTCCGTTTCACTTCCTCTCCATTCCTGCTACCATCTTCTTCTCGCATCCCTCTCTTCTTGTGCCTTTCTCTTCCTTTGGTGGTGTTCGTGGCTACCCAGATTTCTTTCTTAAGGTACGTGGCTTATCGCATTACCCTCTTATTTTCTGCTTTGGCGTGTATAGTCGGCTGCTTTTTTCCTGCTTCTCTTGGGTTCGCATTTGCTGCTACTGTTTCCTGCAAAAATAGGGTTGGTTTCGATAGTTGAGATAAGTAGCGATAGTGAGAGTGAGGTGACCTCTGAATATAAGTGTCCCCGATCCCATTTGTCTTTGCCTCAGTAAATGTAGCTCTTGTTACATTTGCGCATGTATTTGTCGTCGAATAATAAGGAAATAGGCAAACTTTATAATGATGATTCCCCATACGGTTCGCGAGGATCGGTGATTTATCTGTCATGGCGAAGATGAGAGTCCTAGCGGCGAGCGATGCGGGGCGAGGGGCTTTCTGGGTGGATCAAGAGGTGCTTGATTCGTACTCAGAGCTTCGCACCGAGGCCTCCCTTGCTAGCATTCGGCAGATACTTTGTCACCCCTCGGATGAGGGATCGACCACGGCTAGTCCGGTTTCCTTGGAGGAAGCCGTTTCAGATGAGTGCGTTCCAGGAGATGATGTATACACTTACGCTTACCAGACCTGGTTTGAGCATTTGGGGTTGTTTGCCTTTCCCCACCTTTTCTTGCCGGTGTTGAAGATGCTCCACGTGGCTCAAGCAGCGACTTCATCCCGATGGGTGGGCCCGTATGAGGGCCTTGAAATCCTTCTGCGAATGCCTTGGGGAAGAAGTCTCGGCTTGCAAGTTTTGTATTTCTTCCAGCTCTTGGTGAAGGATCGATGAGGTGGATGTCTCTATGTAACCACCAGCCGCCCGCTTTATGGCTTTGTATAAGAGTAGCTATAAGTACTTTAAGCATTCTTGGTTAGTTTATCTCGGGGCGAAGTGTCCCTATTGGTGGTTGATGAAAGGTGGTGTGAGCGGTTCCACTTTGAGTTGGGCGAGGAATCCCGAGGATCGTTTCAGTTGAGAGAAAGTGGCTGAGTTCGGTTGAAAAGCGAGAGGTGGATCATTGGATGGTTGGGTTAAGTCTTGGGAATCTTTGAAATCTTCCCTATTGCTAGGTCTAATGGATGGTGAGTCGTTGATTGACTATTTAAGTAATTCTCTTGGGCATCTTCCCCCCTTTTTTTTTGACGGTGGGGTGCTTCTCTTTCAGGTGGTTTTGGGATGTCTACACTTAGCGTTCTTTGAGCGCATAAGAAATGCAGGAGAGAGCGAGAAAAAGAAACAAGGGATACCTTTGGAGCCTTCTCCTTCATCGGTTGTAGTCTGAGCCTCTTACGGCAGAAGTTCTCCTGTTTGCCCAGAGTCGGCTAAGGTTTTGCAAGATTCGTTGGGGTCGGAAGGTGCAACCAATCCTCGAGCACGAGTAGTCCTCGTCCCCCTCCTTCTCGGAGAATCTGCTGCGCAAAGAAGCGGAGGGGTGGTCTTCTTATTGAGATTGGTTTGTCGCAGTGCGCGGGAGGGGTTATTGACCTTTGCTTGGAAGGGCGTGTTGAGATGTCGGAAGAGGGCGATGGACTGTAAGCGAGCCCATCCGATCGACCTTTGATTCCGGTATCAGTTGAATCTGTGTGCTCAGCCAGCTGCTTTGGTGCGGTGATGTGGAAAATGTGGCTACCACAGGGATTCGGCGGGCGTTGGTGGCGGTGAAAACCTATGGTCATTATGCTTGGTGCTTGCCCACGCTGCGAGGATGCCTTTAATAAAGGCTGCTGCAGAGCATGGTGCGACAAGAGGAGGCACTGGAAGAAGACCGAGGAGGAGTTGGAGTGCAGTAAGGTCGAGAGGGCCGTTTGGAACAAGAATTGGTTAAATGGGATTTGGAGAAACACAGTCTTGAGGAGAGGGTGTTGAGTTATTAAACCGACAAGAAGAAGTTGGGGAGTCCTTGGATAAAGTGGCATGGAGTTGGAGGCGGCGTGGTGGAAGGCTGCTAGCGGCGATGGAGTGCTCGAAAGGAATTTGGGTTTTGTTTCCTAACTTGCTGTAGGTGGAGATTTGGTTGCGGTATCGGCGAGGTGAAGGCTTGGTTCTTTGAAAGTTTTGACAATGGCTTTAGCGGTATTTGGATCGGTGAAGGCCATTTTCCCACTGAAGTTGGCGTCGGGCGATTTGATCTTGACAAAATTGTGGTGAGCAGCGAGCTTGTTGTGAGTAAGCTGCCGAGGGGATTGCCGGTGGCGCGGTTGATGGTGCCTCACTTGATTTTGGTAAAGTTGATGAAATTTGTTGGCCGATGCCCAAGTGGGGCAAGTTTTGGCCGACGGTGAAGTCCACGGTGAAGATCTTCCTCGGGCTCCTTAATTTTCCTGCTAACCAAAGACAAAGTTTTTTTGACAAAGTTTTGTAATGGATTCAAGTTACCTCTGTTTGTGTTACGACTTTTTTCGGATTGATCGCGCAGTTGGGCCCTTGTATAATTTCTTTTTGCTTTCCTTTGATTCTTTGTTTCACCTATTTTGCCTATCTGTTTTACGCCTCTTTGATTATAACGCCTTACGCTACCTCGGTTTCTGGTTGTTTAAATATTACTTCGGTTTATTTCACCGGTTGTCACGCTTTTTTTAATCACAGCGTTTTGTATTGCCGGTTTTATTTCTGGGTTGTGCGGCGGCCTTGTTGGTGC
This sequence comes from Oxytropis ochrocephala, assembly GCA_020916435.1. Lineage (NCBI taxonomy): Eukaryota > Viridiplantae > Streptophyta > Magnoliopsida > Fabales > Fabaceae > Oxytropis > Oxytropis ochrocephala. The sequence continues at coordinate 19,311,207 of CM037093.1, forward strand.
CCAGAAAGGCTGTATGTCGACTCTTAAGCGATCTACACTGTCGGGACTTAGGTTTAATGGGCTTTTCTCACGGTGTCGGAGCGTTGGTCGTCGGCGGCGTGTTAGCATCGCTGCACCTTGAAACTCTCTTGCAGGCGTGTTAGCGTCATCGGCGATTACTTTAGCCTATGCGATGCAAGCTCCATTTCGGTTCTCTTTATTCAAAATGAAGATGAAGTACATTTGGGGCTTTTATCTTTGCCTCATGCAAATGTTACATGAAGTGAGCGATGGGTGGCGGTGAAGCGGAGGTGACTAGTAAGCTTGATTTCAACTATAATAAAAAGCAGGAGGTTGGCGGCATTCGAGGATCTCGGGATGTTACCTCCATCTAACTTCTCAACTTGAAGGCCCGCTTGGCGATGACTTCTTTAACTCTGAGCGGACCCTCCCGGTTCTTTGATAGTTTACTGTAAGCGGCGAAACACGGCTAGATCGCTGAGTACTAGATCTCTGCTCACGAAAGTTCTTGCAAACCTTTAGAGTTGTATTTCCTTACTGGCTCATTGTTTTTCGCTTTGCTCCTTCACCTTTGCTAGCTCTCTTACTTCCTCCACCAAGTCTAAGTTTGCTCACGAGGCGGCAAATGCAGGGCCCCATTTACGTAAAAGTTCGCCTTGGACTAGGTTCGGCCTCTATGGGAATGAGGCGTCGTTACCATATACCAGCCGGAAGGATTCTCTGAGTGGAAGATTGCGGAGTGGTGTTGTATGACCATACCACAGTGGTAATTCATCGGCCCATCCCCCTTTAGATTCATCGAGTTTTTCTTAAGGCCGTTCGGTATGACTTTTTGCGACCTCGGCTGCCGTTGGTTTGGGGGTGCTCGGCCAGAGGTGAAGGCTTGATAAATGTTCCATTTTTGCAAAGTTACGCGCCTTGAGTCGGATGGCCCGAGTGCCGTTATGCATTACTATGGTGTTGGGATGCGAGCGGCGGATGAGCTTACGCGATGGGAATTTCTTCACCCTGCTGTATTTGAGATGGTGGTTATAGGCTCGGCCTCTATCCATTTGGAGAAGTAATCAATAGCCACGAGCAAGTATCGACTGTCTGCTGCGGGAGTAAAGGGCCTAGGATATCCACTCCCCATCTGATGGCGGCCATGGGAGACCATTACTGAAGGTTGGTGGGTGGAGCCCTTGGGGACGGCGGCGTGGCGTTGACAACTTGTCACACTTCTTCACATATTCCACGGCGTCCTTTTTGAGGCTCGGCCGATAATAGCCGGCTCACAGGGTTTTTCTTTGCAAGGGCTTGTCCTCTATGTGGGCTGCTGCGTACTCCTTCGTGGATTTCCTTCAAGACTTTCTCGACTTTTACTTTGCCAAGCATTTGAGGAGGGTCTAGAGAACCCTCTCTTGAACAATTCGGCCTCGATGAGGATGTACTTAGCGGCCACCTTCTCGACTTTTTCACCTCCTTTTCTTTGCAAGCTGCAGCTTATTCTCCCCTGCAAATAAGCAATTATATTGGTCATCCGACTCTTTGGTTCCCCTCGATTGAGAGGACTGTGTTTTAGCTAAATTTGGGTTCGGAGTGACCACGTATCAGGAGTGGTTGTTCTTTGGGCTTTTTAGTCTTGGCTAGTTTGGCGAGATGTTGGCCACTTCCATTTTGTTCCCCTAGGGACATGGGTTAGTTCAAAAGATGTGAATTTAGATTTAAGTTCTTGTACCTTCTTTGCGATGTTCTTTGAGCAATTCGTCTTTAGCGTTGAAGGTGTTGGCAACTTTGTCCAGGTCACGAGGAGGAATCGCACCGCACCGCCAGGTGTTTGACAGAAGGTCATTTGCGAGTGTCATCACCGCGATTAGTGCCGTACTCACTTTGGTTGTTTGTAGCTTTAAAGTTGAACTTGAGAGATTGCTCGATGAGGATGCCGTCAGGTCCTTCTAAGGTTACACACTGCACTGCTTCCCACTTGTGTTAGAGGATCGATCCACGCGAGGCGTCAAAAGTCGGTCATTGAGGTGATCTCATGCTCTGCTTCCCTTAGCTCGCCTGAAAGTCTGCGGGGCACGTGCTTTGATGGGACCTCTAGGTACATACTTTATATCAAATTACGATAGTTCTATGGACCATGCTACCATTCGTCCAGGCTAAATCTGGCTTTGCTAGGACTTGGCGGATTAGCAAAATCGGTTTTACTACCTTGAGTAGCTTTGGAAATCTTGCTGAGTTTTCTTCTTTGCGGGGGCATTGCGTAAGCGGCCTTCTCTATTTTTGGTATCTTAGTTACTGCTCCCTCCACATTTCTTTGGCGTAGTATATTGGCAGCTGGGCTCCCTCTTGTTCTGTGCATTGCTGCTGCTAAGCATCTTTGGAGCTTGACCCAGTATAGTAGTAGGGGTATACCTTGCTTTGGTCTTTGTGAGAATTGGGGTGTTGCAGTCTTGTCGAGAAATTTCTTTGGAGTGCGTGTTCACATTCTTGACCAGCTTGAAGCTCGAATTTTTCTGAGTAAGCTGAAAGAATGGCTTTACTCTGTCCGCCGATCGCCCTTGGGAATCGGAGCGCCCTATTTGACTGCTAGGACTGCACCTCCTTGGGTGTGGATGGGCCGGCGTTGATGATTGCTCGGCATTGGGAGGGGTTGGCCTCGATGCCTCGGTGAGAGGATATATCGGGAACTCTCACCTTGGACACCGAGCGAGCACTTTTGCAGGTTGGTAGGAGGTCATGTTTTTCTAGTAGCTTGAATATCTTGGCGATTGGTTACATGATCGGGGATGCATTGCGATTTCACCACCATATCATCGGCGTAGACTTGATGGGCGGCGATTCTTCTTGAAAATTACGTCCATCATCGCCCGATAGGTCGCGCGGCGTTTTTAAGCGAAGGGCATCACACAGTAACGATGGTTGGAGCGGCCGGTCATGAAGGCGGACTTTTCTTCATCGGTGTGACTCGTCGATCGGTTATAACGGTATCGTCCATGGTGGCGACTTGAAGCGGATGCTCGTCAGCGAGGCCGTCGATGCTTGGCGAAGTGCGCGTCCTTTGGGCGGAGCTTTGTTGAAGTGCTGTATAGTCGATGCACATTCTCCACTTGTAGTTGGACTTCTTGACAAGCACACGGGGTTGGCGACCATGTCGGATACTTCACTTCCCGGATGAACTCCGCGAGAGTAGCTTTTACGTCTCGCCTTTATGGCCTCTGTTTTTTCTTGCCCTGCTTTCTCTTTCTTTGGGACACAGGTTGAAGCGAAGGATTTAGTGATGTCTGTGCGAGATAAAATTTGGGTCGATACGGCATGTCTTGGGAGACCATGCGAATATGTGGGCGTTATGCGCAAAGGAGCTGAGGAGGTGGTCTTCGATCTCTGCTTTGAAAGTCTCGTCCGATCTTCGTCTTTTGATGTTGCATTGGGCCTATCACAACTTCCTTTAGGTCACTGCCGGACGTGGTCTCTTCCGCTTCTTTTTGCGGGTATTACATCCACGAGATCGAGTCAAGAAGCTGCGATGGTTGCTTACTGCGCTCTCGGTCATACGAGCCTGTCTTGATGTTGGCACTTTCTGCGTAACACTTGCGGGCCATCGCTGAGTCGCCCTTCATAGTTCGGAAACTTCCCCGTTGGGCGGGGTATTTTGAGAGCGGTGAGGGTAGAGATTTGCTGACCATCGAGCGTTGAGGTGGGCACATCAGCGATTATGTTATAAGAAGATTTTGCGTTTACAACCATATACACGAGCACCTGCTTGTTTTGGTGATTCCGCCGCCGCGAAGGTTGTTCTCAAGTCGGATAGCCTCGGACTTCTACATGTTCGCTGCAAAGCCGAATACAAGTGTACAGGTAATTTTTCAATAGCTCTTCCGCGACAAGCTCTTTGAAGCACTTCGGTACATCACGTTGGCGGAGCTTCCACCATCTACAAGTGCCGGGCCACCTTGTATCCATTGGTGGTGACACATATCACGATCGGTCGCGTCAGTGAAATTTGGACTCCATTGAAATCTGTGATATCAAAGGAGATCGGCGGAGTAGGCCGGGGCCCGGCTCTTGGTAGTGCTTGCGGAAGCAGAGCATGATGGATCGGGCGTACTTCTTCTGGCGCAGGGATGAGGGCCTCGTAGGAGAATCCGCTGATATAGTATTGACTACCTCCCGGTCGGTACCTCGTGGCCTTTAACTGCATTGGGATTCCTTCCTTGGTCCTCCCCTCTTGGGGGTTGTCTTCTCAGTGGGCTTTACGCGCCTCTTCTTCTGTTCCTCACGAGAGTACAAACTTCTTTAGAAATCCTCATTTGGATGAAAGGTATTCGTCTCTTTGCTTCAAAGTCCAGCGATCGTCGGTGGTGTGACCTCCGTCTTATGGAACTGCAATAAGCTTGGGATACTTACCCATGTGTGTAGAGCGAATGGGGCGGCACAGTGATGGTTCGTCGTGAGGCCGTCGTTGAGAATGGCGGATGGCGGGCCTGGCGGAGTGTAAGAGCTTTACGGATTCGGGCGGGACTTCTGTTGCGAGCTCTTCCTCCCCTGTCTCGGCGGGCGAGGCTAGGAAAAGGGTGCAGTCGAACTAGCGTTAGCGGCGGTGGCCATACGGATCCTCTAGCATCTCTGGCGTCTTTGGAAGTGGTTTGTGTCCTCGGCCGATGTGCTTGTCGCTCTGCCACGACCTCATCCATGTTCACGGGAGTGGTGATGGACGATGCTTCACTAAAGGTCCCATTTTTGAGACCTTTCATGAAAAATTTATTACGAAAAACTTCGTCAGGATCTTCCACTGTCTTTGTGATTTTATTGAAAGCGCTCCAAGTATTTTTAGCGGCTCTGTTGGTCACATGCGAGATCGAGCAGATCCCGGGTGGATGAGCTTGCTTATTGGCGGAGAATTGTTGGGCGGCGGTGGCAAGGTCCTCGAAACCATTAATGGATCGGCGGCTAACCCGCGAACCATTTGAGAGTGACATCGGTCGGTGTTCTGCGAACATTTCACGGTGATGGCGTCATTGCCACCTGCTGATCATCATCTTTGCGATGCGGCGTCAACATGACTGCGGGGATCTCGGTTCGTCGTAAGTCCCGATGGCGGAGCTCGAAGCGGGGATGGGTACCACCTCGATCTCTTACGCGGTGAAAGCGCCCTCCGGGCGCCGGGCGATCTCCATTACATGTTGTTGCGGAGGCGACCAATTGTTCATGGGGCCGAGCCTCCACGGCCTCTAGTGCACGAGCACGAAGAGTGCATTCTTCGTTCCTCGAGCTTGTTGCGCATTACATGTTCTTGGAGTGTTCTCACGCTTCCATTAACTCAAGTATCACGGGATGCTGTGGTGCTCGTGGAAGGCGCCAGGTTAGCTCTGGTTCCTACCATAGTGAAGTAGGGCTTCTTTGTTACGGCGTGGGGTGGGAAAGTTCTCACAAGCCCCACGGTGGGCGCCAATGTTCCTAACTATTTCCACTAGAGTAGGGTTTAGTAAGAACACGAGAATATAGTGAGTAGAGAGTAAAAAGTTCATCCCCTTTCATTGCCTCATGGGCATATATTTATATTACAAGGCGTCATTAAAGCTCATAAATGCTCGTAAAGATACATGAATGCCGCGAGATCTCGGGCGAGATTCTCGGGCTTGCTAATATGTCTAGCGGGGCTTTCGCTTTGGTAGAAGCCTATCAGTCGTCGGCCCCTTTGGCGGGAGAGATGGTGCAGCGTCGGCCTTGGTGTGTCGCCGACGGATGCCGGTGGTGAGGAGGCGGTGACCTTGGTCTTCGTCTTCTAAGCCCGGGCGAGTCGGCTAGAGGCGTATCATATCCGAGCCTTCTGGGTGGTGGTGAGAGAACAGTCCTATCAAGTTTATGGACTACAATGGTTTGCCACAAAATTCACCACCAAAAGCCATTGAAAGGCAACATGATACTACTCGATTGTCACATGAACTCCTTTATGTGTTAGCAATTACGATACAAAACACCTCTCTAACTCTAGTTCGAGAAAGAGAATATGTGGTTTTCGTAAGCCAATTTCACACAAGAATTAAAAATATCGATGCTCTTGGTGTTGGTTAATTTACGAAATTTCAAGATGATACTTGGATAAATCGAAGTTGTGTATAACACTTTCGAGATTGAATCAAATTCGGGGTTCAACCAAAATCGTTCAATCGGATAAAATCAGAAGATTATGTTCAAGAGTTTTGTTTTTGTGTATGGAGTTATTTCTTATGACTTTCAGAACCAGAAATAATTGATCAATATGAAGAACCAGAGGGGTTGTGGCAGTTTTCAACAGTTTTATACTTAAAACTGCATTATCAGACAAGTCGCGCTGCACTGGCGCGCCGTTTGCGCTTCACGCGCAACTGCGCATATCCTGCACTGTCAATCCGCGCGCCATTCGCGCGTCACGCGCAAGTCACGCGCAACTTCCACTGTCATTCCGCGCGCCGTTCGCGCGTCACGCGCAAGTCATGCGCGACTGGGCAGAAACATCACTGCCAAACTGCGCTAAGCTTGCGCTTCAAGCGTGATCCGCTCGCAAACTACATACAACTCTCCTTATTATGTTAAAACAAGCGTGCACTCTTATATTAACATAATAATGAGATTAATTACACTAAAATGTCCAACAAGCCTCCCCGTTTTAGCGTAATGCGATCAAATCACAAAGTCATAGCATACAACAAACTACTGCATAAATGAAATATCGTGACGATTGAATTTCATCTTAGCTAATTACACGTTTCAAATATTCGAATATCAGGGTGTCACAAAGGATTGAACCCTTTCCATTCATAATGAATACATGAAGGTAATCTGCACAATAGTTTTAAAACATTACTCTTACTCGACACTAGTTTACTAGCTTTGTGTCCCTATCCTTCATAAGCATATCAAAGCCAAGTCGACTTCTTGAGGCGGCTAAACTTCATGCTTATATAGGTAGTCCTTTTCTTTCTTGCACTGCAAATGCAATTTTCAAAAATACCATTAAGAAGTTATACTTCAACCTCCTTAACTTACAGAGCCAGAACACATACCTTTTGGGATTCTTTCGATGATGTGTTCCAATCTCTACATGTTAAGCTTTCCACATTGAATTCAGCATCTAACGTCATATTAGATGGGGTGGGTATCTTAACATAAGAGATTTGAGATGGACTTTAATCCTAATCCCACGGTAGACCTTTTCACGAGATCTCTACTTAACCGCTTTGGTTAAATGATCGGCCAAATTATGTTGAGTTCTCACAAACTCCGCGATATCACACCATGCATGATTAACTCCGAACCATGTTGTGTCTAACACCCAGTGTCTAGATTTCCCATTATACACTTGACTATATGCCTTAGCCAAAGTAGCGACTATACTTTGGTAGACATGGGAGGTATAGGTTTGAGCCTGATGGAATCTCATAGATCAGATTTCTTAGCCACTCGGCTTCTTTACATTTCTTTGCTAAAGCTACAAATTGATTCCATTGTTGAATTTGTAATGCAAGTCTGTTTCTTGGATGCCCGAGAGATAGCACCTCCTCGAGGAGGAATACCCGACCAACTTGTGGATGAATAATCTTCCATATTGGTTATCCGACTTGCATCGAGTAACCTTCAATAATTGAAGGAAATCCAGTATATGTCAAACCATAATTAATGGTTCCCTTTAAGTACTTGAATACTCTGTTCATAGCTTGCCAATGATGAGAACTAGGATTACTTGTAAACCTACTAAGTTTAGCAACAACATAAGCTATATCAGGCCTAGTACTAATCATTGCATACATGAGTGATCCTATCGCCCTGGAGTATTCAAGTTGAGACACTGCTATACCTTTATTAGGTAGTAGCTTCAGGTTAGGATCAATGGGAGTACTTATAGGAGAACAATCTTTAAAATTAAATTTCTCAATATCTTCTCAATATAATGTGATTGAGAGATGGAGATGCCATTGTTTCCACGTTTGATCTTTATTCCTAAGATCACGTCGCCTCCCCATATCTTTCATATCAAACTTAGAGGACAAAAATGCCTTAGTTTCATCGACTTGATCTTGGTGGTACCAAAGATCAACATGTAAATCTACATACAAACAAATGATAACTCCTTTGCCATGAGTATCAAACTTGTTGTATAGACATTTATCTGCTTAGTTTAGAACAAAACCACTATGTAGCGGCCAGAAAAATCCGGGAAAGGATTCTTGAAAGGTTAATAGGAAGCGCCACCAAATTTTAGTTTAAGGGCAAGTCGGAAAATCCCTTTAAGTTTTAAGATAAGGCGTTGTTAGGGTTAGGGAGTCGTTATGTGTGGGAAGGTATTAGCACCCCACGACATCCTATTGTCTAATTAATTTAAGATTTATTTAATAATTACCCTTTTATTTGTAAAAAGGACTTATTTAGATTTTTGTTTTTAGTGCTTGCGAGGGTTGAGTCTCGCTCCTCACGTACCTCCGGATGCAATGGAGGAATCAAAGCCACGTAGTTCTTCTGAAAAAGGTTTGTTGGTTGGTGTTTTTTTAGTGTAGGGGTCCTAAGACTCTTTGGTATGCTGACTCAACGATCTTGGGAATGTTAACTAACTTGGATTAACCTGAGCATAGTCCCTACTTTTTGAAAATGATTTTTGAGTTTTGAGAAAAATTGGATTGATGTGAGGTGGGTTGGTTTTAGAATAGGTATTCTAGAACTCTGAACTATCTGACTCATTAGTTCTAGAAGCATTGACTAACCGGTTGTACAACCGAGCTTAGTCCCCTATTTTTAGGAAAAGTGTTTTGTTACTTACTTATAAGTTTTTAGGATTCTTGGCTACATCTGACTCATTGGTCCTAGATGATGATAACTAACAGGTTGTACAACCGAGCTTAGTCTTTATTTTTGGGAGTAATGATTTATTTATATTTTTATAAATTTTTAGGATTCTTGGTATGCTGACTCATTGGTCTAGGATGATGACTAACTTGGTTGTACAACCGACTTAGTCTTTTATTTGATTTTCAAAGAAATAAACTAATTTGTGCATAAAAAAAAGACAAAACCGATAATTAATAAAGACTAGGCTAAAAAAATATATAATAAATAAACAAATAAATAACTATATACATAAATAAATATGAATAGATATATATACATAAACAAATAAATAAATAGATTATATTATAAATAAATGACACATAAATACGTACATAAAAATAAACAAAATAAATACAAAACTAACTTTGGACTCGGCGAGTGCGAGGCCGGACTAAGCAAGCCGGACTCCTATTTGGTCCATTTTGACTCCAAGACCGCAAGAACCGCTTTGAGAATCGGAAAGCCGACTCAAAAGCGTCCAAATGATCAAAAGCGGACTTTTTAGTGAAATGGGCGCTATCGCTTTGACCCAAAAGATCACTTAACCCGCCAATGATCCCTCCCTTAATCTTCACCTCTCAACCCCTTTTATATCCAATTGCTAGGAGCTCTTGTTTCTTGTGAGCAATGTGGGACTAAAACAAGGTAGAGAAAGCAATTCCCCTTTAAAACACAATTTTCGTTTTCTCAAACCTGTCACCGTAAATTTGCGATTCGGATTCGTTAACCGTTGGATCGTCTTTCTTTTTTTGACAGCAGGTTCGTGACACATATATCTCGCTTTCACCGTTCGGATCGTCGAAAGCGAGGTCTGAGAGAGAGAAATTGCCTTCGCAATAACTGCAGTTTTTGTCCGTTTTTCTCAAACCTCTCATCGTAAAAGTGCGATTCGGAATCGTTAACCGTCGGATCGTCTTCATTTTTTACAGCGGGTTAAGTGGGAAATATGTCTTCACTTTCACCGTTCAGATCGTAAAAAGCGAGGTCAAGGAGAGAGAAATTTCCTTCGAATAGTAGCTAAAACTAACACCTATGAAAATACATAAAAAACTACTATTTTTGTAATTTTCAAAAAAGTCCAAAATAAAATGATTGAAAAAGTCCAAAATAAAATGGTTGAAAAAGTCCAAATTAAAAACTATTAAAAAGAACTCGGACAAAATTGGGGTATAACACACTAGATAACACAACCTCATCAAATTTTTGATGCCATTGTTTTAGGTGCTTGTTTCAAGCCATAAAGAGATTTCATCGGTTTACACACCTTATTTTCATTTCGGGCATAACAAACCCTTGAGTTGCTTCATGTATATCTCTTCATCAATTCACCATTTAAGAATGCGGTTTTCACATCCATTTGGTGAATCACACAGATTGTGGATAGCGGCAAGTGCTAACAACGGTCTAATAGTGGATATCCTAGCAACATGAGCATATGTATCGAAAAAATCAATACCCTCCTTTTGCCTAAAGCCTTGGATCACCAATCTGGCTTTGTACTTGTCTGATACCATCCACTTTCATCTTTCTCCTAAAGATCATCTTACATCCTAGTGGCTTACATCGGGAGGTAAGTCGACCAATTTCAGGTATTATTTTGCAAGATGGAGTCCATCTCACTTTGGATTGCTTCTTTCCAGAATGCTACATCCCTTGAAGCCATTGCTTCACTAAAAGTCTTTGGATCTTCCTCAACATTGAGGCAATATTGATATTGAAATTCAACATCATTCCTTGACCCTTCAACCAAATAGAGTTGAAAATCATCACCAAATGACTTAGCCTTTCTTACTCTCGCATTACTCTTTCTTGTTTTACGTACTAGTTGAAGGTATATCCTCATTATTAAGCGAGACTTTTGACATGGAATTCATGTTCTTTAGCCTAGGTATAGATGTGAACCTTTGTTCATCAAATATTGCATCCAGTGACTCATGGCCAGGAGTTCACGAAGAATGAGAATCATTAGATTCTAGCACATAGAATCTATATGCTTTAGAGTGCTCAACATATCCAATAAATATGCAGATCTATACCTCTTTCACCTAAGGTTTTCCTTTTAGGTTACTGTAAGTCGACTACAACCCTACATCCCCAAATTTTGAGATAACTCAAATTTGGTGTCTTTGTGCCAAAGTTCATATGGGGTAACCTTATTCCTTTTGTTAGGAATTGTTCCAACAAGTAGCAGTACATCGACATAGCCTCGCCAAAAATCCTTCACTTAGACCGAATAGGATAACATAGAATTCACCATTTCTTTCAAGGTTCTATTCTTTCTTTCGGCTACACCATTACATTTGTGGTGTATAGGGGCTGTAGTTTGATGTATTATTAGGTAGATTGAAAATAAATAGGATCATAATACTCACCTCCTATCCGTCTGAAGAGTTTTGATTAGCCCATTTTGATGAAGTTCTACCTCTTTCTTATAGATTTTAAATTTATCAAGAGCTTCATCTTTTGTAGTTAATAAATATACATAACAATACCTAGATGCATCATCAATAAAAGTAACAAGATATTTTTATGACCTAATGATGGAGTAGCATGCAAGTCACACAAATCACTTTATGAATAAGGTCTAAGACTTTAGTCTCACTTTTAACATCCTTAAAAGGTTTCCTAGTGATCTTGGTCAACATGCATGTTTTGCATTTTCAATGTTCACATCAAAAGGAGGAATCATACTTGATTTTGACATATCTTTTAATCTTTTGTAGTGAACATGTCCTAATCTAGCATGCCAAATTTACGATTTTGTCATATTAGTTATAGAACTACACGAGACCATACAAAGCAGATTCATGAACAAAAGGAACATCAATGTTTAATTTAAACATTCCATTACAACGATAACCAAATCCAACAAAAGAACCATGTCTTGACAAGATGTACTTGTCACTTTCAAGTACTTGCTTGAAACCACAATTATTTAAAACCATATCGGACAATAAGTTCTTACGGATGCGGTACAAATAAGACATTATCCAAATACAAACTTTTTAGGAAGTAAAAACTAAATTCACCTGACCTATTCCTAGGATTGGTTCGGTCGTAACATTGCCCATCTTCACTATAGAGCCATCATCAATTGGTCTAAATTCCTTGAACCAACGGCGATCTTTGCACACATGGCTTGTTGTTCCCGAATCAAACAACCAAGCAGCGTCATCATCACGCACATAGAATGCCTCGGATATTAGTGATACATAATTTGAATTCGTATTCGAATTAAAATTATTCACAACAATCGACCTTGTTGCTTTTCGGGATCATTCGATCCACTTAGGACCAACCTTGTTCTTTTCTTTGAACACGGCGATCCCTCTTTAGATGACAAGGTTTACACTTCCGGCATGACAATTTTGTCTGTTTGTTTGGACCTTTGTTCTTATTTCCTTGAAACTTTCGTTTCTTACCTTTACCATTGTAATTTTGCTTAAGCTGTTTCCACATTCCTCTACCATATTAACGGAAGAGGAACTGCTACATTTTATCATTTACTTTGTCATTTTCTTGAGCCTGTGTACTCTCAATCATGAAATGACTACAAGTTGAACCAAAGTTAACTCTTCCTTCTTATGTTTCAAGGTATGCTTGAAATCTTTCCAAGAAAGAAAGAGTTTATCAATTATAGATGAAAGCGCAATGGATTCATCCATTTTCAAATCATGTTGAGTAAAGCCCCGACCCAAAATTCGCGTGATTCATTATATTGTTCCATGCGAGGCCTTGAATCAACCATTTTGTAATTAAAGAAATTACTAACGAGGAATTTGTTACTTGAGGCATCTTACGCCATATATTTGGTCTCGAGAGTCCCCATAATTCCTTAGCGATTCAACATTTTGATAAATATCAAAGAGAAAGTCGGACATACCGTTCGGAATGTGTCACGACAAATGTAATCGTCGTTCTCCCATTTCAAAGCGCTTCCTTGTTTGATCGAGTTTCTTGTTCCATATACCGGCATCGGTGTACTCAACACATACACCACTTTCAATGTTGTCAGAGAAAGTGCATCTTCTTCTGCCATCTTCTAAAATCCGCGCCTTGAAACTTGTCAATTTATGAAACTTGCTTGTCATCTTGAACTATCGTTCGTCATTTGAAGAATTTGATTCAATCTTTTGTTGGTTAATTTACGAAATTTCAAGATGATACTTGGATAAATCTGAAGTTGTGTATAACAACTTTCATTGAATCAAATTTCGGGGTTCAACCAAAATCGTTCAATCGGATAAAATCGAGAAGATTATGTTCCAAAGTTTTGTTTTTGTGTATGGGTTATTTCTTATGACTTTCAGAACCAGAAATAATTGATCAATATGAAGAACGAGAGAAGTTTGTGGCGATTTTCAACGATTTTATACTTAAAAGCGCATTATCGAACAAATCGCGGCTGCCTTTGGCGCGCCGTTGCGCTTCCGCAGCGCCAGCTGCGCATATCTGCTGCTTGTCAATCAGCGCGCCATTCGCGCGTCGCGCGCAAGTCTGCACGCAACTTCCACTTTGTCATTCCGCGGCGTTAGCCGCGCGCGTCACGCGCAAGTCATGCGCGGCGAAACATCAACGCCAAGCTGCGCTAAGCTTGCGCTTCAAGCGTGATCGCTCATAAGCGCATACAACTCTCCTTATTATGTTAAAACAAGCGTGCACTCTTATATTAACATAATAATAAGATTAATTACACTAAAATGTCCAACACTTGGTTAGGGATTTTTATATTTATTGAAACAACCTTTGCTATTAGTGTACTTATAGCGGTTGTAAAAAATCGAGAAAATGCTTAGTATGCGAGTAACCTTAGCATAACATAACACTGCCGAAGTCTGCGTAATTTATGGGCTCATGTGCTTTTTAATGTTTCATTTAAATGCGACGGACTGCCCGAGAATTCGGCATGGTTTGTTACTACAATGATCGTGAATTGGTCTCCCTATGGCCGGTGATGGTTGCGTGTTGCATAAAAGAAGAAGAGGGAGAAGCTAGGAAGTCGAGGCGTTGTTAAAAAATTTGGTTAATTGATCACTTGGTTAATAGTTTAAAAAATTTAGTTAATTGGTGTTGTAAATTGGTTTTTGTCGATTTTTGTCTAAAAATATATATCTATATAACATAACTGTTACTTATTGGAGGTGTATTTCATCATTAAGTTTCAACTCTCTTAGGCTTGTTCCTTCTTGGTGTTATCCTCAGTCAATTGAAAAGTTGTGCACTTAATTATCTTCAGAAATAAAGTGTTAGTATATCTTAGTCAATCTTTAATTTTAATAAATTTTTAATCATCGGTATTGAGTAGAAGTGAATGATCCTCTAATTGCGTGTAGAACAAAAATGAAAACAATAATGTTATAAGATTCTGTGATCAAAAAATTTACGAAAATAGACAAAAATCAAACTACAGCGTGAATTAACCAGAGTTTTTAGGTATTAATCAGTATAACTTTCGCGGATTTTGAGGCATCGATTAAAAACTTGGTTAATTGATCACTTGGTTAATGACCTAAAAACTTAATTAATTAATATTATAAGTTGGTTTTTGTCTAAATATTTTTTATCAAATAACATTGTTGAAATGAAAAATATACACACAAAAAGATTGAATTGATATTTTCTTTTCCAAATTTGAGAAGAAGTACAAAAGTGTTTTTTGTTTTCAAATTACAAAGTCAGACTAAATGACATACAACTTGATTGAAGATATAATGGTTAGGTGATGAGTCATTGATTCTATAGATTGTTGGGTCATGCAAGATACAAGTATCAATTTGGTGATAGGTCATTATATAATATTCTAACTTTCTTCTAAAATTGGGGATCATGTATTTTAGGTAAAATTATTCGTAACACGTTTTGATTTTTAAGAAAAAAATGATTCGTAACACACCTTGAAATTAAATTATAGTTTTTATAATAATTTTTTTTTGTTCGCGATTCGAGTTTAGATCTCATAAGTATTTGTGAGACGAGTTATGAGAGAGTAGTACACCTCTGATATAATGATAAATACAATACATCTTTTTATTTTTGTTACCCTATCTCATAACTTGTTTCACAATCTTTGCTATACTGTGAGGATCCAAACTTCGAGCGACTCTGATTTCGTAAATAGTAGTGTATAACGTAAAGATAGCTAATAAATGGTTTAATGGTTGCTTCACTACTACATTTATAAGAGAAAAATCACTTTTTAAGTTCATTTAACAAGTAATGAATATCACTTTTTATGTTCATTGAATGAATGAAAAGGGATAGTATTTCTCTTGTAAATGATATAACGACTTGAGCCCATTTTCTTTCTTAGTAGGCTACCACTTAGGCAAATGCACATCATGACCTTCTCTGCCTCCAGTAGAGGTTTTTGCATTCAGTGGGAATCAATAAGTATCTTTCTGGGCTCAAGTACATGCTCAATACATTTCCACTACCAATTGAGCTACTAAATGATCTAGAGGTAGTACGTTTATCGGTTGTCTTATACACTATTCCTTATTTAAAAGTGAAAACATTAGTTCAATGGTTTAACAACGGTTGGATCGTAAAAGCGGTTGGATAGTAAACAAATCGCTAATAAGTAAATTTATATTTTAGTATATTATATGTTATATTAATGATAAACTTAAAATATAATCAAATTTTAAAATAATTATTTTACATATTTCTTGTGATAGGAAATTAATTAAAGGGATAAATTCAAAAAATCTATCTATATGATTTATAACATTATTTGACTAACAATTTCTAAAAAAAATGAAAATTTCATCAAGTCACCCACTATCATTTGCCTTGGCAATTTCAAAGAAATAGATACATCGGCTTCCAAGTTCAAAACCAGATATGAGTAGTGATAGTGTATGCATGCGTAATGTTTATTTGACCAATTCTAACATGGAAATTTTTTTACTCGATTTGAGCATCAATATCAAGAATTAGCTTAGCTCATAATCACATCATCTTTGTGCCTTATAACTGAAACTCATCAATTCTTATTCAACCGAAGTCCCAAACCAAGCCCAAAGTAAACCAAACAAATTTACCTCTACCAAATACTACCAAATATCATGAAGCAATATTCAAATGAAGAGAAAGAGTCACCTTTACTTTTCCAAAGTTCCATCACCAAAATGGTAAACAAAAATGGGTGGATGTTTACCATTTTTAACAAGTTTTAATAAAATATTATATTATATTTTTATTATTATAAAAGTCATTTTTTAAAAAGATGTCCATATTAGATACCCGAATACATTTAATCATTCAAACCTACTTTTCTTGAATATATATATATATATATATATATATATATATATATATATATATATATATATATATATATGGATACATCTAATATGGACATTTCAAAAAGGACTAAAGGCGGTACTTTACTATAATTAGTAAAAATAAATTTTATCATAATAAGAAATAAAAAATATTTTATTAAAACTTAATAAAAAGCGTAAGGATTTACTTTTAAACCATTTTTAAGATCTCGATATTAAATGCACCCAAAAAATCAACACCACGTATAAAACTGCAACTTTTGTCGACATCAGATAATCTCTCCACGTGGCATCAACTGCATGAAACCAAAAAAATTGTTCATATATAAGTACACATAGTATTTAACCTT